>VZRV01003383.1:0-296953 GCA_013398115.1 Falcunculus frontatus
ACCTATCTTTCAAACCAAGACATTTGGGCAGAGGCATCTCTCTCTCTGATCAGATCTTAATAGTCAACATGCTGAGAGTATGGCAAGAGGTATGTAGTTTGTGAATTGTCCCTGTGGTCTACCATATAGTACCTTATCCTTGCTTTCTTGATAAAAGAACTGGAGGTGATGTTTCCAAAAGTTTTCTCCCTTACTTTTAGTTTTGCAGCTATAAAAGTCAACTGAAACATCACCTAAACTTGCCCTCTTTCAGTTTGAAGTCATTCCCCCGTCCTATCACTACATGCCCTTGTAAAATGTCCCTCTCCAGCTCCCTCGTAGGCCCCTTATAGGTACTGGAAGGCACTGTGAGGTCTCTCCAGAGCCTCCTCCAGGCTGAACAGCCCCAGCTCCTTTAGCCTCCCTTCACAGGGGGCTTGCTCTTGCCCTGTGGTTATTTTCATGGCCTCCTCCAGACCCGTGCTAATAGGTCAAATCCTTTCTTGCGTTGGGTGCCCCAGAGCTGGATGCAGCACTGCAGGTGGGGTCTCACCAGAGCAGAGCAGAGGGGCAGAATCCCCTCCCTCCCCTGCTGCCCACACTGCTCTGGATGCAGCCCAGGATGCGTTTGTCTTTCTGGGCTGTGAGTGCCCATGGCTGGGTCATGTTGAACTCCTTGTCCACCAATACCCTGAGTCCTTCTCCTCAGGGCTGCTCACAGTCCATTCTCCACCCAGTCTGTGTTTGTGCTTGGGATTGCCCTGACCCAGGTGCAGGATCTTTCGCTTTACACTGTTGAAGTTCCAGGGGTTTGCATGTGTTAACCTTGTATATCAATCTCAGAGTAATTTGTACCTTTGCACAGGGACATGTTCTGCTCTCAGTTAAAGTGGAGACACAACATTCTTGTCTGAAATAATATTACCCAAGGCCTCAGTCTGAGATGACTGCTTTTTTTTTAATAACCTATTATTTCATTCATTAGCAGTAACCAGTCTTAAAGCAGAGGTTAATAATCTAATTGTGTTGTTACATGTCAGGCTAATAAAACTGAGGACTCTGAGTCTGATGAAGGATCGAAGAAAACAGAAAATCCTGGGTGAAGTCGTAAAGGACAGATAGTAAAGACAAAGACATTACAATTAGTAAGTCCTGCTGAGGTGACACATGGTAGCTTATGATTAGTTTTCTGAAGAGCAGATTGGAACTACTACTGTCAGAAAGAAAGTTACTACAGTAAGAAAGAAAAATATTGGCATAAAAAGGAGCACGCAGGCTACAAACAAATACAAAAGGTGAATATGAATAATAAGATGATTTATTAAAAATTTCTTTGGTTGATATAAAGATCAGTGACTTCACAGAGGACACTTAGAATTCCTATTGGAATATGGAGTTTCTGGATAGAACTTATAATTTCTGCTAACAAATGGAGGGTTTACTTCTATTTATAAAATAAATAGATGCATTGTGAAAATGTGTACCGCTGGTTCAGTGGCTTCACCTTAATCATTTTTTACAGGAACAGGTTTAAAAATTGCACAACAATAAAATAACGTTAATAATAAATAATGATAAACTGAAATTCAGAATCAATAAAAATATTATTTATCAATAAAATAATGATATTATTTTGAATTTTTTGAAATAATTGAAATTATTTATCAATAAAATGATAAACTGAAATTCTTCCACAAGACAACAGAGAGTACTATCTGTACATCTGAATAATTCAGAATACAGTAATATTTTGTAGTGCAAAAGGTGCTAAAAAGTGAAATGGAAATTTTGGAGATAACTGAGCTGTTTTTTTCATTGGCTTTAGTGGGTTTGGGATTGATCAAGACAAAAATCTTCATGTGAAGGCAACTGTGAGCTAAAGAAAAAGTAGCTTAAGCAGTTGATAGAAATACAAAAGGTTTTTAATGACAGTAATTCTGTCTTAGAATTTAGGTCTTTTAAAGACTGTTGAGAATTTTCTGCTTCTATATGTGGGGAGAATTTGGTCAGATTTCAGCATCAGAGACATTCTTCTCATCGTGAAGTCCATATTTAGGCACAAATTCAAAAGCTGATGATTTACTTGACAGAAAAATTTATCTCTCTGCTGCTGAAGCAATTTGAGTTTCCCACTGGCTCCAAACAGGAGTTGGAAGAGGCTATGTGGGAGAAGGTAGCTGCTGATCTCTCTAGCAGACTAATTCATCTTTGCTGCTTTTTAAATTAGTTTTTCCATCACTGCCAGATCAAGCATTTTCAGTTGCTTAATATGCTATCAGACTGGGAGATTTCTAAGCTAGATGTACTAGAACAAGGCAACTTGGTTTAGATAGCCCAGGCAAAATCCGTGGATTTTGTAAAATGGAAACAAAACTGTACAAAGTAATATAAGGCAAAACCAAAATTATCATCAAATCCAGTCGTGCTATTATTGAAAGTATCACTTCGTCAGGTACTAGTCAAAATAGATTTCTATTTGCATAGGTAAGCAATTTTAATATGGTTAAACAGGGAAGAGCATTTTACTCTTGCAGTGTGGCAAACTATTTCCTTCTGTATTTCCCTTGCCCCTACTTCCTTCAGTCCTTGCTATATATACATGTAATGCTATCCTTCCCCCACTTACACTATTAATGCTGTTTTCTGGAATAGAAAACCTCTCCATGTTTTGTTGGCCTGAAAAACAATGGACAATATTTCCAGACATTAGGAAAATTGTATGCTAAACACATTCTGGATCTGAAATGGTCTCAGAACATTTATTTCTTACGCAACAATAACATAAAAATCTTGATACATATAAAAACATTAAGTTCTGGGGAAACAAACCAAATGATCATAGATTTTTGGCTGAAGTATCAGCTTGAAGAATAAGGCCTTTGGTTTAGTATCCTACTGTTGTCAGGAGCCAACTTTTTCAGGGTCTGTCAGGCTCTGTAATTTTGGGTTTGGAGATTTCCCCACTTTGTCACATGAATTAATTTCTCTCAAGCTTCTGTTCCATACAGTGTTCCTATAAATGATTAAGTTGGAAGAATAAGGTCATCATTCACTGAATTGCTATGCTTTTGTAGAATGAATTATCATACAGTGTTTTCATTTACATTTCTGTTGAAATAAGTGAAAAAGAGTCAGAAGTTTTCCTGACAAAGGGGATGTGCCATTTCTTTTTTACAGATACTACAAAATGGTATATATTAATAGATTAAGAAGCAGCCAGTTTTAGGGGTAGTTAGAATGTTCAGCTATGTGCACCGGCATAATGTTAAGCTATTTTGTTTTCTACCTCTGAAAGGTGAGAGCAATCAGTCCTTAGGAGCTGATGTATAATATGATATGCAGCGATGTTATGGATTGTTAATTCAGTTTTGATAATGCTGTAGACTGTAGATGATGACGTAGATAACACTGTAGGATATAGGGCAGGCAGTGGAAGGAACGAGAAAAAATAAATTTGACTCTGTTTCAAACAAGTAAAACGGAGAATTCTTTATGCAATAGCTAGCTGATGAGAGCAACTCCCTGCCAACCGATATTATGAATAATAAAATCTACATGGATTCAAGAGGAAAATGGAAAACTTGATGAAATAGAAATTCATTGAAGATTACAAAATGTATAGAAACCATTTCTAACTAATGAAGAGCTGAAAAACTCCCAGGTTTCAGGGAGAGACAACGTATATCCTTACTGTGTTCTTACCTGTACTGAGGTATTTGCCAGCTGGAGATCAGACTCTGGGCTCAACAGACTTCTGCTGTTATCCAGCAGATAATGTTCCTATATTTTAGGAATTAAAATTTAATATTTACTAATAAAAGAAATAATTTTCATGTACCATATGTTTTTTTTAATNAGCTGAAGAAAATAAATATACACCACAAACATGCATAGTGCCTCAGCTTTTTTTAAATGTAATACTCCATTTAAAAATATTGCTCTCATTGTCTCACTGTGTGTCTCCACATGAACAATAATTAAATTACTAGGAAAGCTTAAACTGAAGGTGCTTAAAAGATTTTCATATAGGAAACTCTATGCTTTGTAGTGGCTTCATTTGTCCAGAGTGAATAATCAGACTTCTCTGAATACCATATGTCTTCACTGGGGCACTGAAAATAGAAGCATTAGAGAATTTTGGTGGCATTATGAATGCTTTTTTTAAAGAAAAACATTTTTCCAACCTTAATAGAAATACATATGGATAAGTTCCTCTATCACTGAAAATCAGTGCAGAGAAGGATCTACTCATGCAGATTAAATTGTGGGACTGCATTCCAAATAGATTTGGTGGTAAGATATCATGTATGTATGTATGTATGTAATCTATCTATCTATCTATCTATCTATCTATCTATCTATCTATCTATCTATCTATCTATCTTTCTATCTATCTCCAAATGTATTCCAAATATTCCCTGCCACCTCCATGAACAGCACACCGAAGGTTTTCCAAACACAAAACATGTGGTCCATAATATATCACTTTGGATGCCTTTCTGATAGCATCCCATAAACCCTTTAGCAACTTTTCTGTCTTGATATGAAAAACAGTGCCATGCATTATGGAGTGAGAACTCATTGATTTATGAGCATTTCAAAGGACCAGTGTGTTCATTTGGTATATGCAAGAACAAATTCTAGAAAAGCTCATACATCTTTTGCATTTTTTTTTTCTGAAACATTGAAAAATTGAGTTTTAATATTTAAAACTTACAAGGAAAGATATGTCAGCTTCAGTTGTTTTCTGAAACCCGGTCCAAACTTCTTGAAATCAATAAGAACTTTAATTTGGTCTTGGTTGCTCTTGGATCAGCCTTTTAGTCATCATAAAATAAATATAGACTCTATTACAATCAGGCTGTATTACCTCAAGACTTTATATTTAACTCTGTACTTTAGTATTATGTTGATCTCTTTTAACATAAATTTTATTTAATGCTTTTTCTGCATTCTGCATGTTTAAATTGATTTCTTTTATTGTCTTTTCAATTATTCATGTCTAATACCTACTAGGGTTCTGCTTTTTCATGACCTTAATTCTGTGATTTATTCTTTTCTTATAAATAGTAAATTCTATTTTTTCCTTGTAATACCCTGTTTATGTGTAGAAACATTTGTGGAATACTGAAGTTGTTTCACTGTAGTATTTATGCATGAGGAATTATGTGGCAGTAAAGTAAATGATGAGTGAGTGGAGGTCATGTCTTTACTCGTTCCTTTTCTAAAGCAGTATCCAGTGAGTGTGATTAGCAGTGACTATTCAGCATCTGTGTTTAATCAGCAGTTATTTCCCCATTTCCTAGACTGGTTAGTATAACCCTTCACCACTTTATCTCTCTTCTCTGCCAGCCAGTCAATAAAAGGAGGTTTTCTAGCTTTCCCCTCTATTTTTGTGGCCAGCCTTGATAAAACATAAGTATCTGATTTTCTGTAAAGAAGTGATAATATTCTTCAACTCTTTCTGGAAGTTTTGTGCAGCATGGCGTAGTAGTGACTCAGCAACACAGAGTATGTTGAAAACGTTTAATAATTACCTAAATTTAATTTTCAGTTCAGGTATTAATTTAAGTTTACTGTAATTATAATTACAAAAGAGCAGTGTTTTCATGGCTTTTGGCATATCAATGACATTACCATGTATCAAGGCTTATGAATTTGCCTTAAGGCATTCTCAGCCTTGAATGTCCTCCTCCTTACCTGGGACAAAAGTGCTTAATCTCATCCTCCGTGTAAGCAGTGGATCAAAGCTAATACATATATCCATGGGAAATCACATGAAGAAACAGCAATATATCTTGTGAGATTATCTCTTGCAGGAATAATTAGCATTTAGCAATGATAATAAATTAAAATTTAATTCCCTGTTACTTTCCTTGGAGCTAATCTCATGTGAGTTCTGTAATCATATCTTGTTGCCCTTCTACTCCCCATGTCTCTACTTCCCATCATGACCAAATACTATGGAAGGATTTTTATCTTGTGTGTGATACTTATAAAACATCATCATCGCAAGGATCAGGTCAGATTTGCCCCTTTGACTATGCCCGAAAACTTCACGTGAGAAATTATCAGTAAAAAAATCTCAGCATTTTTTCCTTCCTGTAGGTGAGAGATTTGTGAGACCCTGTGGAGATTGATAACACAATGAAACTAATGGCCTGTTCAGTCCAGGTCATGGGAACTGGGGAAGATGCCAAGAAATTAGTAAAATACGGAAAAAACGTTTAACAAGTTTACAGGTTAAGAGTTCAGAATCCTGTATCTAATGTTATAATTTTAATATGTCGTAGAACTGTCTTCTGTCCGTGAAAGTGAAGGATTTAAAAATGCTCTATATGGGGGCTAAAATCTGTCTCTAAATACTTAAGATCTTAGTTGCCTCAGAGCTTAAACCCTTGAGGAAGTCTACTTTTGAAGCACAGGGGTAACATAAGGTAAACTATAAATTAAAACTGACAATAAATAATTTAAATGAAAGTATTTGTTCACTCTGCGGTATACTGCACAAGTACAAACAGTAAGGTGCCTATCACCCCTTAAAACTCTGCAAAAAAATTGCTTGATACCGATACTCAGCTCCAAAAATCTTTGTTTCTTTCATAAGAGTTTAAAGAGAGAAAAAGAACTGTAGTTCCTGGGTTGTGAAATAAATTTCAAGTCTTTATCTTTAATGAGATTGTGTTACACATTACCCCAGTTTTCCTTTTCCTGAACTTCAAGGCACAGCTGAATGCTACCATATATGTCATTAAGGAATGTCTGGGGGCTGTTTTTTAAGAGTGGGAGGACAGAGCTATGTGGTTTCTTTTTTTTGATATTTGCTTTTCTTATCTGTTTGGACATCCATTACATCATAAAAGTGGCTCAAATTAAAGTCATTCTGCTACCTTGTGGCTGTAGCTTGCAATATCATGTGTTCAGTGGTTTAGTTTATAAAATTGTCCGTTATAATGGTACTCATACCATTTGTTAAACTGCATCCAGGATACTGTACTGGATTTTAGACCCTTCCCCAGAACAAGAGATAACTCTCTTCTACTAAAGACTCCATGTCAGAGATGGTAACTTCTTTTTCCTTACCCTTCTTCAGTCTTGCGTAGCATGGAAACAGATGGAGAGAAAATTTGCACTGCAGCAATTCTTTTGCCTGAACATATTTCAGACTTGATGAGAGCAGTCCAGGGTCAATGGAGAGTGTCATACATAAACCTGGAGAACTTCAATCTGTGACAGCTGTAATATTTAAATAAGAAAGAACAGCATTATTTCAGGATCAGAACTTTACGCACCGTAGTGTTTCATAGATCCTGCCTAAGATACTCTTTTAAAACTCTACACACCTATCCTTCTTTTGAATACTTTTTACTCTTCTTGAAATAAAAAAGGCCTTTAGTTTAGTGGAATCATCTACTAGGCACTTGCAGTGATCATGTGTGTCGTATTTCTTTATCAGTAGTGGGCAATACACAGTGCAAAGCATTTGTCCAGTCTGTGTGAATAATTCGTCCATAGGGCTCTTCAAGACACTTCTGGAAAGTTCTTTACGTGCCACTTTAGACATGAAAAAGATGTGATTTTGGAAAGCTGAACTCATCCATTAGTTTCTTCTCCCTTTTCCTGAGGGCTTTTTAGAATGATGTCTATCCTATGCCCAGACAAACATTTTTCTGGTAGTAAAAAGAGACTGTATAACCCGTTTTAACTGAAAATTTTTCTATTCTGATTTAATTAAAATTACTTTAAATTGCTTATCATAAAAATTGCTATGTTGAGACTTTGGCTCTCTAGACCTTTCTAAATAGCTAATTCTGAACAGACTATGCAAATGTTATTTAAATTTCTAAGTTGTCAGAATGCCCCATTTGTGGTGCCCGACTGTGGTTGTGGTAACATTAAAGCATTGCTGAAATAATACTTAAATAGTGTAAAAAGAGTGAGATGAGCCTCATAACCATAATAATAACAGTAAGATAATTCCAACATCCATGGCCCCATTCTGCTCTAGGTATTTTGAAAAATATTTTATATAACTCTATGTGTTACTCTATCTTCAGATGACCTCAAAACATCTACTCTCATTGAAACCAACTTCAGATCTGTCCTGGTATTTGTAGCTACTTGTAGCAGGATCTGTTTGAGTAACATCATTAGTTTGTAAAATAGTGTACAGTAGTGACAGGACAGCATCCTAATTACATTATCTTTCAAGCCACATTCTACAGCAATAATTTATTTGTGGTAATATTGGTGATGATAATAAATTATTGCAATGAATCATTTTTGCTTATGATATTCCAAAAATGCTGAGCAGTCATTCCATCATAATCTTCAAATTGTGTTGCATTGAATCAGATTTGCTGGATGAACTGTCTTCATCTTGTATTTTAAGTAAAAATCCATTAACAAAACTTCTCAACGGTGTTCTCCTGCAAGAGTTTTAAATTATATTTAGAGATATTCAGTGTCCTGCTGGATAGAGTCCATTAGAGACAGAGCTGTTTAACATAAGAGAAGAAAAAAGCCTCAGTTTTTGAGTTATCGATTCAAAATTCCATTGGGGGCTCTAAATACTAATTTTAGTACTATTTTGTACTTTAAACATTTTAAAAATTTTTGGTTTTGAAACTGAAGGGCAAAGTCCCATTCTCTATTGACAAAAGAACATCTTAACAGATGTAAGTACAGATCAGTGTCATACAGCAAGAAATTAAAGAAACATTATGCAGCAGAAGTTGTTTCAGAAAGTGTTTTTATCTAGGGAAGCTGCTGATAGAAAAGGGAGAAACTTCCATCCATGTTACAAATAAGGCATTTAGGTATGGAATGACATGATCATGTAAAATAGAAGACAAATAATTGTAGATTTGTATGGGGAGACACTGAGCACCATATTTGTACAAGAATATAAATTTGTAAACTTTCTTTTATATCATTATACATAGGAGATATTTGGTTGGCATACAAATTATTGTTTCATCTTCCTGTAGGAAACATACAGTAATGGTTTTACCTTACTGTGGAATCTCATTCACAATATATCTCACTGCTCACTTTTTGTGGCAAGATACTTCTGTAATGTAGAAAAGAAATCTTAGAGATGAGGGACATGTACATTATTTAGTATTACTTTATCCATAATGGCAAGGTAACAGAAATAATCTGAAGCTGCTTTTCCCAAACTTTCAAAATAAATGTCTTTCTTAAAATAAGACCACTGTATAGCTTGGATTTAAATTTGTTAATTATGTATATTAGTCCCATTCAGATTGATGAGATATATTAGTACAGAAATTTATGAGTCTCATTGATTTTTGACAGCCTTTTATCTTTTCTTTGTCCAGTCTAGAGCCAGACTTCCTTAGCAAGGAGACAGAATATTATTTTCGTGTGGATGGCATTGGATGAAAACATGGCAAAGCTTAAGTATGTGAATTAGATATGAAAGCTATGTATTCCTAAAGAGCACACTAAATGGGCTTTTTTTGGATGCATATCTCAAATCATAGATTGAAATGTTGCCACCGTGAAAGAGAGAACTAGAAAATGCTCTCATCTAGACTTTCCCGTATGTCATCTTCTAAGCAGCTGAACAGCAATTGCATTCAGCTGTTTCTTCATATGTAGAATCATCTTTGCATGGCTAAGTGAAAGCTATTTTCTTTTTATGTCCCATTATTTTGATTACGCATGTAGTCTGCCATGAAAATTGTGCTAATTTATTATAACGTATTTGTGACTGTCTGGTGATTGGAAAATTCTTTTCGTTTTTTTTTTTTATAGTCATCAGTGTAAGCTAAAATCAGCTTAGATCAGAAGTTTTCCAAATGGAGGTGTTTTGACTGTAATTATATTTTGATGCAAAGGGTGCATTCATTTCAGACTTCTTACTCTATAGGTCATTGACTTCTCAAGTTTGTTCTCTTTTATCAGCAAGGTACAAAGCACAACTGCTACTAAAATTTCCCACGCTTCAGAACCAAAATGCATGAAGATTTCGTCAAACCCCCATTTTTTCTTTGAATTATTAAGACTCTGGTTTCATAAATGATAAGCAAATGGCAGGTGATCTAGTAACTGGATCAGGCTTGCTTCCGTGTTTTCTGTTCAAGCACAATCTGTCCTTTTATGATCAATGTAACCTTCTGCAGTACATTTATTTTAATGCTATGTCCCTATCAGTACTATGGTTCAGTATTTAGTAATGTAGAATTCATGTTGCACTCAAAGATCTTAAACCTTATGGTATTACTTAGCAATTAAATTCAATTTCTATTCTTAGCATGAGAAATTAGTGATGTAATTCAGTAAGTAGGAAGCCTTTTGGAATTCAGTAGGAAGCAGGTGTGTTCTAATTTGGTGATTATGTATATTCCCACTTGGTACCTATGTTTCAACAATAGCTGGAGTAAAAAGGCATGTACATAAATTTTGAAGACATGACCTCAGGAGCTGCCTCAGGCTGAAGACCATTATATCTATTGCACTGGTAGAGAAGCAGCATGCTTACTGCCTCTAACAATATTTACATCCTAAAATATCTATTTATCTGAGGCACATTACAGTTGCACAATATTTATCTGATGTAAGTTTTCTATAGGAAAAGCTGTTCATGAAAATCTGTAGGGATATGTAATCCTGATAAAAACTTTGTAAAAATTGCTTGAAGTGAGTTAAAACACTGACTTTTCCTATATTTCTTTCAGTGCTTCCCAGCTATATGAAAAATAAACACAGTCTTCTTTAGTTTAAATTATTTGTCACTTGAAATAAATTACAGCCTTTAAATACAGTTTGTCTGACCCAGGGTAAATTTTTTAAAAAATCTATTTCATGGCAGAACTGGTTTTTGTTCTGATTTCTAATAGGGAAAAAATCATGCTCAGAATTTCTTGCCAGCTCCCTTTTACCTGCTTCTACTGTATGAATGCTGTGATTAAAATTATTAAATATATATTACTTTAAATATTTGCTTTAAGCCTACAAAACAAGGCTGTGTAGCCGGATGTTTGCTCATGCACCTTAGGATTTGAAACTGCTACCCAAGTTCAACCACGTTTGGAAGCTGAAGGAAATCTTAACAAGAAGAATGTTTCTATGGATTTTACACATACACCAGGTGGGTGAGGAAATGGAGCCCAGGTGTTTTGTCCCCAGAACAGAGTGAAAGCAGAACTCAATTTCTACACATTTTATCTGGCAGCAGGCTACTATGGCTACTATGGCTACTGTGGCAGGCTGTGATGGCTGCTGGCTAGTCCTGCAGAGAGCCACGGTACTGCTGATTCTTTTCCTGGTGAGGATAGGAAAGACGTGTGTTGAATTATACAACTGAGAAAAGAAATACAAATTCTTCTGAAGCAAAGCTTCACTGATTCTGTTTACCACAAAACCATTTTAATTGTTAAGTTTTCATTCTTAACCTATAGTCAGCAAGTAAATGATTAGCTACAGTTTATCTTTGGCATCTATCACATTGGACTAACATTATTGTGCTGGATTGTGATACAGTTGATATGATTTCTGCCGATCTTACATGTGACTAGACCAGGCTGGCAGCTGTGCAAATTGCATTTCAGGATGCTGTATCTATATTGTACTGAAATTTCCCTGATATGACTTAAGCTCTATTCTGTTTCCAATATTTCTTACCACACTGTGCCGCATCTCTTAGAATATGCAGTTGTAGAAAAATTTAGGTGAAAGGGACCTCTGTGAGTCTTCTGCTGTGGCCTCTTGGTGCACAACTCACATCAAGCCTCAGTGTAAGATTCACTGTCCAACTGAGTTTTGCAATCCCTAAGAATGGAATTCCACACCCTCTCCAAGCAATCTCTTCCAGTCCTTCAGCACTATCATGGAGAACCATTTTTTTAATATACAATTACAATTTCTTTTGTTGCACCTTCTGACCCTTATCTTTCCTCCTCATGCATCTCTCAGATGAGAAGGCTAGAATGCACCTTGCAGTAGGGCAATCTGCAATCAGGTCCCCTCTTCTTCAGGCACACATGCAGAGTCCTCTCAGATGCTCTTAACAGCAGGTTCTCCAGTCCCTGATCATCTTAGTAGTCCGTCCTCTTCTAGATTCTCTCAGGTTTATCACTACCACTTTTTAAAAATCACAGAATCATAGAATGGTTTGGGTTGGAAGGGACCTTAAAGGTACTGTAGTCCAACTCCCCTGCTGTGTGTTTGGGACATAGACTTGGTTGCTCAGAGCCCCATCCAACATGGCCTTAAACCCTTCGAGGGATGGGGCATCCACAAACCTGTTCCACTGCATCACCACCCTCACAGTAAATATTTTTTTCTAATATCTAATCTAAACCAACTTCCTTTCAGTCTGAAGACATTGAAGGTTAGCTGCCTAAAACTAAACCCCGTATTCCACATGGGGCATAACAATTTTCTAGTACTGCAGTGTCATTTGCATCGGTTTGTTGGTCACACTGTTGTTAATACAGCCCAACATATATTTCATTTTCATGTACTGCAAAGGTGCACTCCTCACTCATGTTTGACTATGGTGATCATCCCTCATTCACAGCTTAATTGTTATGAGGCACAATTTTTAATAAGCACTGAACAGCTTCTTTCTGAAAGGGAGGATCCACTTTATTTTTTTTTCCCCTCAAACTACAGCAAAAAAACCAAATTGAAGCACTAACCTAAGCTGCTAATCACTTCTAGGCGTTTTGACCTGTGTACTTCACTAACTTCACCCTGTACAGGGTAGTGTAGAGTTGAAGACGTTATTTCTGCTGTTCTTGTGGCTTGTCTCCCTTTTTGCAGTCTATATCCCATGATTACAGGATTTATTCATCTGAAGCTCACAGGCTCTGACTTCAGTCTTGTGCTCCGTCATAATTTAACACTGCTTTGGGGGTCTGGTTTATGAGCAAACTTGCATTTGCCTGAGGAGTAGCAATTCCTCTGTTAGGAACCTCAGGTGAAAACTTCTGTTGAGACATTTTGCCAGCAGGTGATAATATCTGACTCATAATCTCTGTAACTGTCATCCATTTCAACTTTACAACCACGTTTCCAGATGAGTTTCCACTGAGACCTTCATTTTCTGAAACTGTGTGTTTGGTGTTTTCCAGGAATTGGTTTTGGCCAAATATTGAAACAATTTTTTCACTGTCAGTATCTTCCAAACAGCACAAAAGTACTCTCATGGTGGTGTTGCTATTAGCACACACCATAAATTAAGTCTATTTTGAGATCCTAATCAGGGGTCAGGATGCATACTATCTTAGAATTTGTGCAGATGCAAGGAAATGATAGAGGAAACAAGTTCATTCAGCAGTGATTTGTGTAAGTAGGTACCTAACACAAGAACCGTATAGGACCTCTAATGAGGCATGTCAGCCACATGCTCCTCATTTCAGCTTTATGTAGGTAACTAATAAATCAAGAAGAAAAATCTGTTGGAAGACCCAGGAAAAGTGAGACTTACCCCTTCTTCTGAGGTTCACAGAATTACAGAAAGGAGAGTTGTATCTATTGCATCCAGATGTTGTGAATTAAGTGCTTGTTACTCCTCCATCATATATCCTTAAATTCCAGCGCTACCTACTGCCCCAAGGCTGTGGACTTCCATCACATCCCTGCCTTCACTGAGAATACTTTGAATTCAGAGTATCACAAAAGTGGATTTCATCCTTTCAGCTTTCTGCAATTAGAAATTTGCTACAGTTATTTATTTGTTGTGGCTGAATGAAAAAATTTCCACATACTTCCTTCTCTGAATATAACACTGGTAATTCTAAGATCCAAATTTGATTACAACATAAAAGAAAATGTATTTTCAAGTAAATTAATATTTATAAACTATCTACATGAAACTGTTTTTCCACTTTTACTTAGACATATGCGTTTTCTTCAGCAGCCACAAGATGGGAGTATTGACCCTTAAAGCTCTTGTTTTGTTCTAGGGTTTTTCTTTTTTACTCTTCTGCTCTGCCAGGCAGAGACTTAGAGAATACGTTTTGTTCCTTCATGAACAATTTCTCTGCAATGAGCTGAACTGGAGACGATTTCTGGGATGTTTAGAGAATGTTAGTCAGCCTTATTCCCAACATGAATCCAGGAGGCAAATGTCATGTGTACGTTAAAAGAATTTCTTATGACTAAGGGTCACATTTCTCTGATACAAGTTTCAGAGTGGTTCTTTTTCAGTTCTGCACTGATCTGCCACCTTTTCAGATAATGGGTTCCCTTTAGTACTCTAACAAGACTGTTAGGATAAGTGGAGCAACAGATCAAAACCCTTTTTGCTGCATTTGCATGTCACCATCTGCAAGTCTGAAAGAACACAGCTTACGTGATAAAACGACCAACTCTGAATAATTCGGGGAATGAGAGTTTATGTTAAGAAAACATTAAGAACAAGAAAATCCCAGTTAAATGTTATTATATGGGCAGCTGGACAACTACTTTTTCTGCCTTTAGGCTTATTTCTGGAAGGTTTGAGCATGCAGAGATGTTCTCCTGTTTGTCATGTGGCCCATGGAGCCTATGAAGGCGCTGAAAGAAAATGGATCAATTCAAAATTTTCTGAGCATTGAGGAAGTTCAGATATGAACCTCCTTGGCCTGTGCTCAAAGCATTCAAAACTTTATCTGCACACAGTGTGACCCATACCCCTCTTATGTCTGAAACACAGCATCATCCAAGATGCCTTTTATTGTTTTTTCGATTTTTCATTGACACATTAGTCCTCCCCTTGTCCTTCAGTTAAAGAGGGAAGTATTTTACAAAGCAGTGTGTAGGAGGTACTTGTATACCTTGTTACCTGTTAGAGGAGTTTGTATGTGTATTCAGAAGTCTGTGAACAGCCTTGAAAAATGGGAAGTTTGAGCAGTTGTCTTTATGGTGATCCACCTGGTACAAAGAAGAGAGAAAATTACTTAACCATTACATGCTGGATGCAGGTATTAAAACAAAAGTAATCAGACAAAATATAATTTCCAGTTTTGTTAATTAGATGTGTGCTATAAACAAGTAATATTCTAATATATTTTCCAAAGAACTTGACTCCTATTGAAACAATTAAAAGAAAAGTAGGGTTTTTTTTTCAGAATTCACTGAAAAATTTTAAATCGGACTGTAGGCTATGGTGTTTTGTTTGTTTGTTTGTTTGTTTGTTTTTTAAAGTAACATACTAATATTTCTGCTTTGTTCTTTTCCATTAAAACTCTTAAAATTTATGCTGGGTTTATTAGTTTATTAGTAGTAGTAAAGAAGACACCTTGGTTATTTGGTTGGGTTTTTTCTTTGTATAGATGATGAGAGTAAAAAACAGTTTAGCCATTACACTTTGCCTTGGTAAGTGCCATCTTTTCAGGGTTTGACATCTGTACCTAGCTACAAATAATTAGCCAGCTTTGGTCTGCATTTTAACAAAATGAAAACTTGAATCTTCTTGCTCCTATATTGTTGGCACACTGAGATATTTTGTGCTAATGTTCCTTCTGTGTATACAATAACGAAAACAAAGACTGAACTGACTTGTGGCAAGCAGTAACAAAACTGCAGCAGATGTATTCATACTCTCCCCACACGCCTGGGCCTCCTGCTAAATCTGAAACCTTGTCTTCCCTCACTGTGATCCTGTTAGAAACTTGATATTTTGGCCTCTACAAGGATAAAAGAAACTTTTCATAGACATACACAAATAGCTGAGGAAATATACCTTAGACTTAGACCCACATTTAAGGAAATAAAAAGGAAGTCGCACTAAGAGAAGAGGAAAGGAAGTGTGGCATTTTCATGGTAAATAGTGTGATGTCTGTTTGACAGAAGTGACCTTGGAAGAGTATGCTTTCTGCCTTCCTTCTCTAGTTGCCTGTTTTTTCCTTGAATGTGTAGTGCTATGATAAATGGCTGTCAGTATGTTTCACGAAAGACTACTTCAGTGCCTCCTGAGTGTGACACTACAGCTCTTCTGTAGAGGGCCCTTTCAGGCCTTCCTAAGGCCCTCCTCAGCCATCTGGTGCATATTTATGGAGGAGAGGGATTAATTCCCAGATGAGAAGCAGACGTAGCACAAGGAGTACAGAAAATTTAAAACTCATTACTAGTTTGGTTACATCTTGGGAACATATCCAGAAAAACAGAGCTGGTTTTCCTTTCTTTGCCAGTACATTTTAGTTGGAATTTTAAGTTGCTGGCTGCTAAACTGCCTGGTAAGGAGGCATATATGAATAGTTTTCCTTAAATGTGAACATTTTGGATGTAAATGTAAGAACACTTAATCAGAAAATATAATATTGGAGATGCCACTTTATGTTACAATGTTACCTTAGTGAAGGAACCACCTTACAGTTCCAGTCTGTGTTACCTCTGTAATGACTTCAAGTGGGATCAATGGTTTCTATATACAGTAAAATTGAAGGTAGTTATGAAAATCATGTTCCTCTGTGTCACCAGGTGCGGAAGGCTGAATTCAAGTCTATTTCCACACTCTGTGAAAAGATTGGATCCGAAGAAGAATCACAAGCTAAGTGAGACAGGAGATGCAAGTCTGGGTCAGTTTACAGCCATGAGAGGCTTCAATGTGCACCTCATTTTTGGGGGGATTTAATAAGGTGTTTCTAACTGCCTCCTGTAGGGGATTTTCTACTTGTCTTTTGTGGTTTTATTATAAGGAGAACAATTCCATGCCTGCCTCAGAGCTTATGACACAGTTTGGTAAGGTATTAAATGACCTCCATCTTTTAACTCATATATGAATCCCTTAATTTTAAATGCACTGGCAGTCCCAAAGAAACCAATGGTCCTTGTTAGATATAGAGTCTAAAAGGGTATTCTGTGCTCCTGAGATGTCACCCATATTGCAAGGACAATATTAATGAGACATACGACTCTTTACTGCAGTTGGATTCACCTGGTTTTGTTTAGTTATCTTTCCATAATGAACTTTGAGTAGTGTTTGTTCATGGCTTTTTTTCAGTATAGTGAGGAGTACGTTAGCAAAGCAGCTTCTAAAAAGTATGAAAGAGAGAGGCATAATAGCCTGAAGAGCTCTAGAGTAATTAACTTTTCATTACCAGTGTGACTAAAAAGTGGCAAAAAAGAATTTTCTCTAAAGGTCTAAAGGCAAGTGGGTTAAAATGCTGATGGCATTTTTAGTTCACTGAAGGCTGAAGACAAACAAAAATATTTCCCATACCTTGTACTAATTCAGAAAGTGTTGTGGAAGAGATCGCGAATGCAAATCTTTTAGAGGTGGAACAGAAGCGTAAGACATTTCTGGTCTTAGTATCTCATCTATTTTGTTTTTTTCTGTCATCAAGTTGCAATCTGCATGTAGCTGTACTGCCCAAGGAGTCTGTCTGATGGATAGAGGTCACATGGGCCATGTGAAGCATGGCCTGTTGCCTTTTCACAGTCCCTGGAACAGCCATGGCAGAACAAGGAAGGGCCAAGGTGAGTTGGGGCTCCAGTGGAACTGAAATTCAATTACATGTCTCCTATAGACCTAACCTCATTGTAAAAATTGGCCTGACAATTTTACTTTTAATCGTGCCTATGTGAACTCTCTTTGATGTTAAAGATGTGTTACCCTCATCCCCTTTTCTTGTCATATTGTGAGCAAGCCTCAATAAATTGGGTAGCAAGATGCAGACCTTTCAGGAAACCCAGACATGAAGTGAACAGCTTTCTCCAGCCCTTGAAAGTACATGGGATTGATCTGTTTGCTGTACAATCCCTAAGCCCCAGGCTATGGATAAAATTTCTTAGCAGAGAGGCAAAGTAAATCAATTCTGTTCTGTTACCGGGGTAAAGTTGGTCAATAGATGATATTTTAAAGCACCTCCATCAACAATTTATGAGATTTATTCAGTTTATGCGAAAGAGCACTCCATAATCATCACTACACAGCGATGGCCCAACAGGGTGTTGCTAACTGGATATCATTTAATAAAAGTTTTTCAAGTGCTCAGCATGCTTTCATCAGAGGGTGATTTTTGTTTTTATCCTTGTTTTGTATGAACGTTAGGAGGTAATCAAGAAGTTATAAAAGTTGATGATTTATGAAGCTTTTGAAGTGGTGGGTGAAATTGTAGGCTAGATATAATGCTTATATTGATCACCCTGTTGGTAAAAGCATGATAAGACTGTTGACTAAAAGTACTATTAAAATAAATTTCATGACAGGCTGTTAAATAGAGATCTAGTATTATTTAAATAACTTGATTTTGGTTAATAGTGGTCGTGGTCAACACTGGGCTGTATTGTGTTGATATGCACATAAACCTCCCATATATTACCATATTGTCACTGTGTTTTCAGAACTGGAAAAGTAGTTACATAGTTACCAAATGTCTCCTACACCAGCCCTTTAATTTCTTATGTTTTCAGCAGTATTCTTGTCTCTTACACGAATAACTTTTTGAAATTTTTGTTCCATGCCCATGGCTTCATCCCAGTCTGCTCTTTCAGTAACTTCTCTTGCTTTGTCAATAAATTTTTTTTATGCAATTCTCATTTTTCTTCCTTTTGCTTTTCTCGTATTCTGAGATTACTTTGATTATCATCTTGCTTGTTCCAGCTTCGAAAGCACAAGGGAGAACAATGTCATAATTTTTCTTTTTGCATGTAGTCTCATGCCTGTTAATTCCTGTTATATATTGCCCACAATTTAAAAAGAATTTCAAGAACTTATTTTTAAATCTCTATCAGTATCTCTAATTAAGTCCTTTCTTTTTAGGTTTTTTCTCTCCTATTACTATGCTTTTATTTCCTTTTCTAGCTATTTGAATTCTGAAGAGTGTCAGAATTTGGAATTCTCTCAACGAAAAATCACCAACCCCCCCCCCCCNTGAAAATCCAAAACCCCCAAAAAAGCCAAAAAACAAACCAACAAAAAAACCAGCAGAAAATTTTGACCAAAAATTTTGAAAATTTTTTGTTCTCATTTTCATACACTTTATTTTTACATCTCCTTCCTCTAATTTATTCACACTGTTTCACTGCATCCTGTTGAAGAGCTCTTATGTTCATACCAATGTCTTTTCAATTTACTAGTTGTTATTTAAGTTAAGATATGCAGAGAACCCCAAAGTTTGGAAAACAATCCAGTGCTATCCATTAGGGCTGCTCAGCGTCCCTCTCTGTCTTTTTGATGTGCAGAATTTTGTTTCTTTATTTCTCTCGTATTGGTGCTGGCTGACGTTTTTCAGATAAAAATACTGGTTTGTATCCTTTTGGAATGAGATCTCCGCTTTTTGGCTGCTTTATTTCTCACACATCTGACCTACACATCTCAACCTAGCCATGACATGAGAAGGTCCAATCTTATTAAGAAAAACCTGCAAAATCTGTTTTATACCATAGAATCATTTTTCAAAGTAAACAAACGCGTGTCAAGAAAAACACTTTTCAAGGACCTCACCTAAGAACACAGCTGCCCTGGTCTCTATTTGTGGGTGATCATCTCTACAGATGTGTTGTGTTCCTTTTGAACGACAATTCCCCTTCAATCTAATCTACACAAACTATTTATGTTTATGTCGTGACCTTTTCTTTTCATATATAAGTAAATTAAGTAAAAATCGCTAGAATAATATCAGAATCATAAAACCAACATGAAACAGATTCACTTACTCTTTTAATGTTAGACTTGGTATTTTGCTATTCTTCTACAATCTTCTTTTGACAATAATTTGAGTTTTGTTTTTTTCTTCAGGAGCATTTCAGAAGCTCACCACTGATATGAATAAAGCAACTTTCATTGATATTCGTTATTGTCTTCATTATATAACTGAACAAATGCTTTAAGAGTAAAATTGATGAAAAGACACAGTTCAGCTGCTGAAAGTTTTTTTCAAATTAATTTAGAAAAGGCTGCTTCCCATAAAAGTTTCTTCATTATTCATACAACCATGGATATCAAGATTCCTATGGCAAAATCTTAGCATGGCAAGAAATACTGTCAAATCTGTATATAGCTTTCAAATCTCTTGAAAATATGGTGTGTTATCTCTGAAGTACTTCTGAAGCTGGGAAATTCTAGGTCATATTGAAAGGATTTTTCAAACCAACAAGTGTTGGTATGTCTCTATTCAAAGGTTTGATTCCAACCACCATAGAAGACCAGAATGGAACTCTGTGTTACATATACAGAAGTTATATCATATACTAAAACTAGAAAAAATTTGTGACTAAAGAGTAAGAATAACTTTTATGTCTGTTGCTGTTGCACTACAAATATAGTCTTTCCTGAAGCGTGTAGAGTAATACATAGTACCATGAAAAAGTAAACAACATCAATAAAGAGGGACTAGATTTCCCAGAAAAGATAGTAAACGTTACTCATTCTTCAGTAATTTAAAAATTCTTATTTTACCTAGGTTTGCTGAAATTGACATACCAATATACTCATTCCTCTTCTGATAGTGAAGATGGAAATAATAGTGAAGAGGAATTAAATTTGTAAAGGCAGTGGGTGTTCTAGGTTTGTTAGTCATATATATGCAATGTCAATTTGAGAACAAGATGGTTGTGAATTTAAAAAGGAAGAATGTTTAAATCCTTGAGTTTTCTGTAAGACATGTCATGAAAGGTTAAAAACAGTGAGAAAAAATTGCTGTAGACATTAAACATTGGGAAAAATCTGTAAAATATCTCAGAGAGGGCTGGGGAATGCCTGGCATAAGAATGACCTTACATCATACTCACATTTGTGAACTTTAAATGTGTGTTTGTGTTTATGGAAATTAGATCAGTATGCAATTCTTTGAAAACTCATCTAAGTGGTATAAGAGTTCTCCATGTTTTCATTCATGGTGACATAAATGATAACAACATTGATAAGGCTAAATTAAAAAAAAAAAAGGACAGAAGATTATATTATTGCTGACTTTTTTCTTGCTATAACATTTAACTGAACCATCCTGTGTAAATTCACTAAGCTGCTGGATCATCTGGCCTGAACTTTACAGGTTCAAGCTAGGGAATTGCACCATGTACTCTTCATAAAGGTCCTTATTCTCACCTGAACAGATGTGAAAATAATCTTTCGAGGTGTGTTAGAAAATTGGCAATAACTTTTCTATATTTATGCACTGGACACTGATCTTGTTTAGCATGGATTCCCACATGATATAAACCAGAACAGCTCTGTTGAGCTCACTGGAGAAAATCAATCAATACTGTCTAAGAATTTTGTCCCCAGTCAGTGTTTTGATGGGAAGGCGGAAAAGAGACTCTTCACTGTCATGTACTGAGAAAAATCATGTGTCTTACTGGGTTAGGCTAAAGACTGCCCTTTGGAAAAAAAACATTAAAAAATCACTGCCTTTTGGCAAAGCAAAAGAATTGTGCAGTTTTGAGTACAAACAATAGATCCTTTGAACTAAGGATATGGAGGCATGAAACTGTTTATTTACAAGGAAAAATGACCCACTTCTCTAGGAACATGACCCAATTTAATCTGCTAGGAAAAAAAAAAAAAATTGAAATGCTATTTGACCTAAATTTTCTGAAGCAAAAGTTGTGTGGAGAACAGAGAAGTGTCTATATAGTTTGTGAGGCAGCTTCATTTACAGGTCATTTGCTCCATGTGTCAGAGAGGATTGTGTTTCTTATAGTAGGCTCTGATTAGGATTACCTGAAAACTTCCACAGAGCTTTGATCTGTCGTATCACTCTTTTGCAGCTGTCTTAGGGATGCAACTGCAGTGTAAACACTGGTATCACTTAAGTACACTCAGACTCTCAGGAAAGGCTAGGATAACATTTGGTGAGAATGAAGTACCTCTCTCAGACAGATGTGCAGAGACAGGAAGACCTGATTGTTGAACTGCCAGATCTGAGATAATTTGGTATGATTTTCCTAAGAGATCAGCCTACAATACCACTGCTTTTAGAAATAGGCAGAAAAATTATATTATATTTGATTAGTTCAGATGGTCAGTATGATGGAAATCTTATATGCCTGCTTGGTCTGAAGAAATTCATGCTCTCTTGTCCATGCAGGAGTCTTTCCTGGGAACAAACCTCCTCTGACTTTGACCTATTTCTTTTTCTCTACGTATCCACGAATGTACTGAATCATCAGAGACAGCCAAAACTGGGTCGCTGCAGAGGTATTTATTCACTATATTTCAATGGCAAGTCTTTCTGTGTATGCTCCTCAATGTGAATACTGATCCTGAAATTTTAGGCAATATGAGTGACCTGTGGTATTCAAATCAGGTTGTAGTTTTAATTGAAAGATCAGATATATCCATTTCTCTTCTCATTTAAATCAAAAGCTGGACTGCTTGTGAATGCTTGATGGACACTTCTCCCCTACCTCAACAAAACTGCAAATGTAAAATGACTAATAGCTGCTTCATACATTTTGCTTGCAGAATTATGAAGAGATCCAATCATTTAGAACAAAGAACAGTATGAGCACACTATCACCCAAGTTTTTGATAAAACTGACCATGTGAGATAGCAGTAGCAAAAACTGGTTTGAGACTGGGACCTTTGGTCACACTGAGATCAGTAAAATTATTTTAGGTGTGAGACAGTCTTCATCATGTAGATTTCAGTATTTACTCCGTAGTTGTTCCTTCTTGTATGTGTGTAGACCATGTGCAACAAATAGGAAAATGGATTGTTTAAATATATAATTTTGCTCATTTGTTGTTTTCTAGGTATTTGTATTACCTCTGTTTGATACTTTTATTCCCTCTGGATGGGGACAAGAAGTCCCATGTAAATTTGGGAAGAAACGGAAAGATGCTGGGCAATAAAAGAAGACTGAAGAATACCCTCAAAGGACATGGGAACCAGAGGTAGGTTCACATGAAAACATTTTATTAAATCCCAGTAATCCTGCCTTTCTTGGTGATTTACCTTACTAAAGGTGATTCTTTTGGTGTCATAAAACTTCAGCTTTAACTCTTTGATACAGTGGCTATTAGTGTTATGATTTTTGCTGCTATCATGATAAACAAAATTATAACCATTTTTTTGTTGAAGGCATATACTAAAATATAGCAGCCTGCTGGAGAGCAACAGATTTTCACTCTGCAGAAATCTCAACTTTCTCTACTTCCTTTAACACAGGATACACTGTGTGGTTCATCCAGCCACTGAACACGACTTTAAATAACTGTAAAGATGCGGCTCTGTGACATGTACAAGTCCTGAGCTGGCCTTTCCTGTTACCCCTACTTAGCTCTATCTATGTTGCAGAAACTCTAATAAAAGTCAAATGAGTCCAGTAGGATTGGCAGAATTAGATAGCGGTTATCTCAAGAACAAAAGTGGAGCACACTGCAAAATTCTTCCAGCCCAGGTGTACATATATCATAAATAAGAAGGTTTTAGGAATGTCGTCGTATCAAATTCAATCCTTTCATTTGCAAAGATTTCAGATACAAAATAACATTCAGTATCTATCCAATCTGTGCAACTGAAATGCTTGCTTTTTCTGAAGAGATAGTTATCTAGCCGTATCAATTTTGACAGTGGTTCTCAACAGACAAATGATTTATCACAGAATTTTTTAGTATCTTCAATGAATTGGTGTTGGTAATTTTCAGATGTGGGGTTTAACTCTCCTAAACTAAAGAGAACTCTCTAATTAGTGTGTGGAATTATTTAATTGTTTTCTTCACAATACTAATCTACAAGTTTTCCACTTTCATATTTGCCCTTGTACTAAGTGTGGAGCTAAGCATTTCTTGTACATCACAATGACAGATTTACAGCCCTGATTACTCATAGTTGTCTTAGTCATCAACAATGTGCATTTGCATATGAACCTTTCACAACAGACTCATCTTATTTACAGATAGCATGTGGCTTACCATGGCCTTTTTAATCTTAAGCAGGAGTTTAACATTAGAAATCGAAGCTAATTAAGTAAAGATAAGAGCGCTGCCACTTGTTATACAGTTGGAAATAAATAATTGAGATTAGTGGCAGAAATTACTGGAGTATTGGATTGTTGAGACTAAGAAAGTTTTTAATTTTTGAAAGGAATACTTTAAAATTGTTAATTTAGCCAATATAACCACTAAAAGCATATGCTCAGAATTTCCTCTGACAAGCAAAAAAAAGCTCTGTGCTTTTAGAGGAGTTTCATATTGAAAAAAGGATTGTGGCAGTAAATGTTTGACAAAAACCTCCATCTTCAAGGTCATCTGCAGTTCCCTTTCCCCTTCTGTCCCCTTGCCTGCACTTCTGCTCAAAGTGGTGCTTTCATTGTGATACAACTCCCAGAAATTATGAATGAAGAAAACTTCTTATGGGTGTTTTTGATATCAGGTGTAATTGGACAGCTACTATTTCCCTTTTCTATTCTTTTAAATCAGTGTTATTTCTTTACATTTAATAGATGTTTTTTGCCTACTACACACCTCCAGTATCTACACTTAAAAAATCTGAATTCTGATGCTTATTTTGGGTATGCTCATTTAAAAACTATTATTTAAGAATTATTTTTTTCCTTCGTAGAGTACCTATGGTTTATACAGTGCTAGTCAATATAATGTACTTTTCATTACTGTTTATTTAAAAATACTTCTATTATTTATTAGCAGCTGAATTCTTTCTCCAGTTCCTCTCTGAAGAATTTATTTAAATGTAACTCCTGCAGGTGAAGCATAGAAGGTTGTTTTTAAGAGAAAAAATTGATTTATGCACATACTAAGTGCTTCTGGAATGGAGTTTGCAGATTCAATCTTACAGTGCTGCACAATTTCTTACAGAGCTGTGATTCAGCCACCAGCTTGGGAGTAAGGAATGAAATAAAAAGTACAAAAAAAGGAGACCCTTCTCTCCCCCTGTATACAAAAGATATAAAGTAAATTAACATTTACCCTGTTCTCTAAATCATCTTCTAGAATCAAATAAGATCTTTAATAGACGTAACAGCATGACTGCTTAATAGCTTTTATTTTCCATTGTTGCTTTAGTGTCATACTTTTTGCCAAATCCTCTTTCCAGGAGTGCACAAATATTGCTGCTGAAAGTGGAAGTGTGGTTTATTCACACAGTTTGCTGCTTGAGAAGACAAGTGAAGTAGAAGCTGCAGTAGTCTTATGGTCTTCATCTTGCTCGATTTGTTCCAAGCATTCTGCCCTTCCTCCTGCTGAATGAAACCATAGCTTGCTTTCCTCTACTTGAAATAATCACCTGTCTTCTGATGATTAATTTAGTTATGCAGATTTTGTTCTGCTTGTTTTTGGAGCCTCAGCCACCTTGAGCTTTTAATCATCAAAACTCCTTTTTCATGCCGAAGTTTGCTACCTCCAACATGGGTGGTATATTCTGAGCAGTGCCCCCCTCACTCAGCACTCAAGAAATCACACACCATATCCAACTCCTTATGGTCAGTTCTGATGTAGCTGTTCACCACAAATTCAGCTCATTCCTGTTCATTTTCCAAAAGTATTTCTTCCACTAACTGGCTGTCTTAATTCCAGACCCTTATCCAAAGCTTTTCCTCTCCAAAGTTATTTTTTGCCAAATTCTGGTGCCAGGACAGAGAACAGAAAATCAACAATTCTGACCATTGTTTACTTGGGAGGAAATGGGATCTTTTCCCCAGTTTCCATCTGGGAGGAGAGGTGCTTTAGGCCCAAGAAATTTTCCTCATCATCTGATGACCCTACCAGCAGGTTATGTGTTCTGCAGCTTCCCCTCTCAGAGAAAAACCCCCAAACATTTTATTTTAATAAAATATCTTCCTCCTTTCCAGTCAGCCGCACTAGCATCCTACAGTTCTTTTTGCTTTTGGCAGCTCTCCCAGAGCTCTGGGCTGAAGGCAGAAAGAAACCACACTGATTCTGTGGTTTCTAGAAGAGACCAAGGCTCCTCATTACATATTTCATGCAGCTGTGCTTTCTTGGCCATCTCTCTCACTTCCCAGTTAAATCCCAGTCTTTTTTTCTCCATTAGCACATATGGTTTTCTAAGATGATCAGGTCAATGAGTCATTGTACACACTTGTTAAAGGGGATAATTTTGAAGGTGCTTTGCAGTGGAGCGGTCTGGTTCAGTTAGGGCATATTGGAATACAGAATATCTAGCACTGACATCGGAAACAATAGATGCTTTTATCTTATGTCTCCTGGCATATTGGTAGGCAGCTTTTCATGCTAAAATACACAAATTTATTAACATCCAAACTGTATTGATGACCATTAACTACCTTTAAATATGTTCACTTCATTCAGGGATCTGTTAAGAAGATTATGGAAATATGGATTTCATCTCTGTGACAGTATATGTGTGTGAATCTATATATTTCCATACACGTAGATACAGAAAACCCACTTATGCTTTAACTTATATCTTTTTCAACATACATAATGATGATAACTCACAATCAATGGTTGCAGTATAAATTCCAAGAAAGACCTTACATTTCTATTACAAGATGTATCAGATAGACAAATAATACACACACACACACACACTCAGAATACATATTTTGAAGATGGGTAATCCAAATTTTATTTGTATTGTAAAGGGAAAAAAAAAGAGAGGTTAAATCTGTCTATTTACGTTGTGGTGATTCCACACCTCTTAGTAGATTTTTGGAGAAAATGAGACATTTTACAAAGAGAAGTGTTTAGCTTCAGAAACATTTTGGAAAAAAAATTAGTTGGACAATACGAGCTCACACTGGAGTTAGAAAAAATGTGTATATTATTGAAGGTTAATGACAGTAATTTTAGATTTATGTTTTCCTGTGATAGTCTCTTTATTTTTTTTTTTTTATAATCGCCATGTTCCTACAAATGAAATGAGTTGTTACCCTGCATTTGGAGGTGCTCAGAGAGCAATAGAAATGTGTTACAAGAACCAGCTGCCCTGTGAATTCTCAGAGCTGGTTCCTGGTGTGGTTCTGCAGATTCTAAAATGAAATGTTTTCTTTGTGGTAATTATAAACACGTGCTTTAGGAAGGAGAAGTCACCAGACTTTATGAATTGAGGAATTGTTATTATGACTTAGTGTCACAGGGTTTCATACAAAGATTGAAATGGCTCTCCCTGTCCAGATGTCTGCCCCCATCTCATCCCTACCTTCCAGTCCCTTTTGTGTGCAGGTGTCAGTCCGATTACATTTCCTGACACCTGATAGCTGTGTTTAGCTGTGGTTTCCAGATCACAGATTTTTCAGTGGATACAGTGAAAATGGTAGGGAAGTGCAAGCAGCAACTTCTTTTATATTAAAAGTTTGCATTCTAGATGTAAGGAACACACTTGCTCTGAATAATACTGTGTTATGAGAAACAGAAAAGCAAAAAGTAATGAAAACAAAGTTTCTAATACTGAACATGTGGCATGGGTTATTTCTGTACGATAGAGAACGGACCCTCCATCATGCAGCAGCAGCAGTTTGAGCAGATCAGAGTGTTGTAAGAAGGCTCTTGGAAAAAATAATAACTGCTGCACTGCAGCTCTGATGTTTGGGGTCGTGCAGCTTGAACAAGCTTGCTAGGTTCACTACATTTTTAATCCATAGGGTTAAGACATGCTAAGAGAATGAACTAAGGACTTTACAGAACTAATGACCCATCCTGAATTTGTCTTGAAAAAAAGGCAGATGGATGCATCTGGGATTTTGCTTCATTTGGTTGACTAGTGCTCTCCCTGTTTCATTGACTAATTTGGTAGTTCATCTTATAAGTCTTCCTAGCCTCTTATACCTCTTCCCAGCCTCTTGTATGGTCATGGATCTCACAGTATCTCCTATCTTTGCATTTCTCTAGATGCTAAAATTCACTTCAACACGTGGCTTTTATATACTTCATCTTGAGGGTGTGATGTGGCAACATTCCAGCACTGGGTAAGAAGATTGTATGAAAAGGAAAACCACGAATATTTACAGCAAAGCTCTGCATTCTTATTTGGTACAGGATTTCCTGAGCTTGTGACATACCAGGAAGAAACCCTTCTTCAGATTCAGGCTGCCGTTTCTTTGCAGCTGTACTCTAATATGAAGTTTTGAAAAGATTGCATGAACTATGGCTGAACTTCTCTTGGCTACTTTGCTGCTGAAAACTTCCCTTCATCACAAAACTCTCAATTAAGTTTTGGTTCATAAATGCCCCATAGTATCAACTAAATGGTTACTGGATGCAGCTGTATGTGTTAATTACATATGAAGTTCAAGTGTATTACATTTTTAATGGGATAAAATATTCTTATAGCAGAAAGGAAACAAGTACTTTACTTTCATTTATAGTATGATAGCCTACAAGAGCTGGGAAGAAATTTTTCTTCCCTTATGTAATTATCTAGTTACATTAAAAGGGTGAAAGGGGATTTGATTTCCACTGAAATCTCAGGTGCTAGCCTCTGTAGGAAATATGATGATGACTAGATTAGATGAAGTAGCAGTCTACGTTAAGATGGAGACACCAATTATTCACAGGTTTTAAGACCCAGAAGGGACCATTATGATAATTTAGTCTGACCTCTTGTATAACATAAGCCTTATAATTTCACACAGTAATTCTTGTGCTGAGCTCCTAACACATTCCTGTGCATTAGTAGACCAGTCCCGAAGCCTTACTTTGGCACAGAACAGAAAGTGGAAGTCAATAAGAGAGAAGAATATTTTAGTCCTTTCCCTATCCCACTGGAAAGAATGATAGTTTCACCTGAGTACATAAGAAAGGACAGTCAGTAAAGGTTTTAAGATCACAGGTCCATATTCATATCCTGAAATTTGAATGCCGTAGAAGGTATATTCCAAAGTTTAAACTTAGTAGTTTATTTTAAATTGGTGAAGAAAATTATATAGTATTATAGCTTAGACTAACTGCACATGACTCATTACCATTTCTTAAATTTTTTTTCTCTATCACCTTCAGGACCATTGAGGTAGCTAGCTGGTTTATATGGTGATAGAGTAGGCTGTGTGCTCCAAATTCTTTTCTTTTCTATGTTTCTGAATCTATATTAGTCCATTTTTAGTTATAATGCAGTTTAGTCTTCATTGCAATGCTAAAATATGAATGAAGAGTAAAAATACCATATTCTTGGGTTCAGGTGGATCAGATTGGTAATATTCGGCCAATTTGCACATAATTGCTTCTGTCTTTACTTCTGTACTCAAGGTCTTTAGAAAGAATTGGGGGAGGCAAGGATGTGGGGAAATCTGTTTTTCTCATTGTCTATCTTAGCTGGAGTTCTTTGTTTGTTGGTTTTGTTGGGTTTTATCCCTCTGTGTGTTGTTTTGCCCAGAAATAAACCTCAACTGATTGTTTTCCCTTTCACTTTACACTCAGTTTCCTTCCTATGTCTCAGGTGCTTGTGTCCTCTGTGAGTACGTGTTTTCAGATGCTTGTAGCATCAAGGAAACACATATATGCATCTTTTTGCTTGTATTACTTTTTATTTAAAGTGCTTAGAAAATATTACATTGTGTTCACAATGTGCCATTTTCTTCAAAATGCATACATAGTTGCATTAAAATACTTTTCGACCGATCTACTCAGACAAAGAGATTGCAAAAATATTCTGACTATATGACCTGAGATGCTAATGCCAGAATAAAATGCAAAAGAGAAAAAGAAATTATGGATGGATTATATTTTAATTTAGTTTTCTGCTTCTTGGATGGCCACTATAGAAACTACACCATCTAACTGGAGGAAAATAGTAGGATTTAATCTGCGACATCATTAGTTGTGAACATCTCCCTTTTCTTCTGCTGATACATACCTATTTGTCATGTGCTCCAGGACAGTCTGAACTTTATTCAAACATGAGCAAAATTAAAGAGAGACATGGCAGATTGACACAGAATCCTGACACAGTCCTGACACCCATACTTCTCAGCATAAAAGTTTATAAGTGTGGATAAACTCCACTGTGTGTGACCAAGACGTAAGTGGGTCAGCAGATATGACAGCTGAGAGTCGTCAAGTTTGGAGATGATGCAAAGCTTTAGGCTCTATGAATGTACATTTTTTTTAAGGAAATTGACTGCTCTTTGAAACAGGGCTTCTCAGCTTACAAGCTGAGTGCCTCAGGCAGCTTGCCAAGAGAACTCATGTTAATTAACTTCCAAAAATTTGTTTCCTGAGAAGTTTTGCGCTCTGATCTAGGCCATATTGGAGATATTAGTGATATCAACCTTCTTCTGCTTGCTTTCTCTCCTGTATCATTGCTCTACGCCTTTGCATTGTTGAACAAACACAGAGCAAATAAAATGTATATGAATTGTGCCATACATCATTGAATGAACTGAATTCTTCTATTAACTAGACAAAAACTGCACCAGAAGCACAGAACTGGAAGCTGTAATATCATGGGAATAGAACTTGGGAAAAAGTCCCAGAAGGGTGAGTATGTTCTATTAATGCCCGTTATCATGTAATTACCCATTTCAGAATGGTTCTTTTATTATTTTTTAATTTTTTCATTATCCTTAATTCATATAAAGATAAGCACAAAATAAATGCTGACTGCAATTACTCTTGCCACCTAACATTATGGTGCTTTATCATCAAGACATTATTTCTAATTTTTTCTTGATTTTTCTAATTTTACTATTCCTGATAGAAATATCCACAAGGGAAGGCAATCACTCACTTTGGTGGTGGTATTTCTTTACTATTTCATCAGTTGATGTTCTTAACTCTGAAAATAAACTCTGTTAAAATTTTTATGTCCAAGAAACACAATATTTTATTGTTATTTTATTGTGTCTTTTTGTCCTTGAGTTTGCTTTTTAGGAATATAAGTTTACTCGTTCTCTAGCTACCTTAGCCTGCTAATGTATATAAGCAACCTGCAACATAAGAAATGAAGAAGTCAGAATTCTGCCTTAGTCTTTGTTGACTCTTAAGCACAGAATGAAATGTGAAGATATTTGTGAAACTGTAGTCTATTTCTGGATTTAACATGGATACATATTAAAAACAGGATGCATCAACTATCTGGAACTATAAATAAGTCTAATTCCCAGTAGTTTTTGCATCCTAATTCTTTAGCAATTAGTGTATGTGTAGCATGAAATGTGTTTGCTTAGAAGAGAAAAAAAACCCCATCCTACCACACACGGCCAAACCCCAAGCAGAAGAAAAGGAACACCTAAAACTTAACCTCTAAAAAGGAACCAGATATCTCTAGTCTGATGCTTTCAGAGAAACACAATTATGAGCCAAATAATTTGCTATTTTGTCCCTACTCTTATAATCTGTGCAGGGCTAGCTACCAAAAGGAAATACCAGTGTGCTGAGACAATGAAATTGAGGACAGCCTGTGTGACTATCGTAGATGTTTCGAGATATTTCCTACAATTCCCTATAATTAGGCTCCTGCTGACACATTGTTTGCCTTCCAGTGATGGTTCTCACTTTGAAATGAAACAGTCAAAACTATGATGATCCAAAGGAGCATTGGGCTTCTTAATGATAGGAAAGGAATCTTTATTTTTTTTTTTTTTCGGAAATTCCTCTCTATCACCAGGAAGAGCCATCTTCTGTGTGCTTGCATTTTCCACGTGTCATGGGTTTACTCAGAAGACTCAACGTAGCAGATGGCTGGGGACTTTAAACTGCATGATGTGTGTTTTATTAAAGGCCAGTCTGGACCAGAATACCAAAAGCCAAGCAACAGAAAATTTGATAGAACTGGGAAAAAAAGAAGAGGGATATAATCTGTAAAATATAGATACATTCTGATGGAAATGTGAGGAAAAAAAAAAGATTAATTGAAATTGGTTAGTGCAAGAATAAGGGAAAATAGGGTGGAAATTTCAGCCTTCAATGATCAGAAAAATGGTAATTTTCCAGATGTGTAGGCTAATTTTTTTTCTTATCCTTTAGATTGATTTAATAATAAAAATTTTAAAAAGTAGAAAGAAAAGGAACATGAAAGATGCATAAGGTTTTAAAGCTGTTTTTTTCATAATTTGTTCTGTTAAAGCAGTTAACAGCTGAAACTGTTAAAGCAGTTTCCTCTTAGTTTAATTAGACTTTGAAATCTAAAACTTTGCTAGTAATATACCATCCATATTTAGGCATCATGGATCACCTTCTGTTGGGAAAATGTGAATTTTAAATCATATAACGTATTGTAAATTATCCTAATTTGTTTAATGTGTTTTTATCTCTTACAATCATATCAACCCTGATTCAATTAGCTCAGTGGTGACTCCCCAGTTTTACTGCAATAGGATTTTTCTGTTCATCATATCTGATACGCAGAGGAGTTACCTCCTGTCATTTCATTCAGAGATGGATGGAAATGCTAATTTTCTAGGGAGGAAATCTTTGCCTGCTGTTTTATTAGTAATATGACTCCAAATCATCTTACAGGTGTTTTTCAGTGGTGGGGTTAGACTCCATCTCAATCTGATAAGGAGTTCTTAATAAGAGGAAATTAGGTCAGTACTCACAGAAAAAATTAAGTGCCATATGTCCTGACTCTTCATAACGATCATTAAATCCCAAAAGGACATCTACACAATACATGCAATTTTGAGAAAATAAAGAAAGTCTTCATGAAGTGGTTACAGTTTTCTAAGAGCTAATTAAGATCAAGATATTAGGTACTCTTGTTAATATGAGAAGACAAAAAAACATGCCATAAACAGAAAATTCTGCAAACTGATCCCTTTTACAAATCTTAATAGGTTTATTTTTAAGCATAAGCATAACCAAATATGAAACAAATTGGTATATTCTAAAATATATTTTGGAAAAAAAGGAGAATTTCTGTTCCATACCATTTACTTGCATTCCTTTTTTTATAAACATTTTTTAAAGATTTCCCTCATTTAAAAAAAAAAAACTACTTTCATTTGTAGATTAGAGTTTTCCAAATCTCACAGACCTTATTTATAAGCAGTATGACATAAACTTTTCAGGCACTGTAAGTCATCTATTATTTCTTATAATATAAATTTGAAGAATGAAATATTCCAAGTATCTTGTAATTTCATATTTGCTTAATATTAATGAAATTATAAACCACAAAGGCATTGATATTGGAGTCAATGTGAGATTTTATACCAGGTTTTAATGTTACGTAGATTTGTGATCAGATTCTGGTGCCTTTTAGCAACCTATCTATGAAAAAGAGAACCACTATTCTATGCAAAAGAGAATCACTTTTGTCATGTGACTCGCCCTTATCACAGCCAGTGTGTTTTATGTAATGTTTGTATACATGGTACGGTTTAATTTTAAGAGAACTGTGGTAACTCAGTGCTTTGAAACACAATTTAGTTTTGTTCTTTATATTGATAACTACAAAATAGCACTATATTCCAGCCTAATAACAATATATAAAAGAGTAGAAAGAAAATGAAAAATACACTATTAGGGAAATTTGATTATCTTGTGTTCTTCAAAGCAGTACAAAATTGTGCATTGTGGAAATTTTTTAAATATAGGTAAACGTAAAAACCCTGCAAACCCTGGGAATATTTTTTCTTTTTAGACTGCAGTGAAGTGACTGCAAATGTCTCATAAATATAACTTAGAAATTGTAAATGGAAACCGCAAAAGTCAATTGCTTTGGTTTTCAGCAGAAGTAATATTTACTAACACAAGCAGTGAAAAATCCTAACTATACTATGGAAAATATACAGTTAACTGGGTTAACACATTTTGAAGGGGTAAAAGCTAATGTAGATGCTTAAACTCAGAGCAAGTAACTCAAAAGCATAGAAAAACATGGTCGTTCTCTAAAGAAAAACCTTCCCTTGTTTTAGGAAGACACATTTTTCCGTTGCAAAATAAACACGTATTCTAAAGAAGTATGATGGTGTTACTTGTCTTTGATTTATCTTAGTATAAAAATACTATTCAGAGAGAGATTTATTAACAGAGGAATTGCATTTTCTTGCCCCTAATTAGCTCTAGGGACAAATTAAAGCTTATAGCCTTCAGGAAAGTGCAGGGTATACGTAAGTCAGGAAGATCCAGTGGTGCCATTACTATTTCTACATAGATCATTATTCCTTTCTAGTTTAGATTCAAATTTTGAAAGCATTTTGGTTAGAATTGGGTGTTACACAAATAATTTTCTAGAGTTTTTGTATTCTCACTACCACTGAAAAATCAAGCAATTTAATGAGTTTAAACTTGTCCTGGTTTCAGCTAGGGTAGAGCTAATTTCTTCTCAATAGGTGTTAAAATGCTGTGTTTTGGATTCAGAATGAGAATGGTGATAACACATTGATGTTTGGGATTTTGCTAAGGCGTGCTTATCCTAGCCCAAAGACTTTCTTCCTTTGTCTCATGCTTTGTCAGTGAGGAGGTATGCAAATAAAACCCCCAAAATCCCCAAACTAACTGTGAAGTAGCATAGCCGAGATAGGTGACTGGAACTGACCAAAGGAATATTCCACACCACAGAAGTCATGCCCAGGATATAAACTGGGGGGAGTTACCCAGAAGCACGGCAGATCTGGGTTCGGGAAGTGGGGTCTGGCATCAGTCAGTGGGTGGTGAGCAATTGCATTGTGCATCACCTGTTTGTTTCCTTTTTATTATCGTTTTTATTATTTACCATTATTATAGAATTTTACTTTATTTTCAATTATTAAACAATTTTTATCTGAACATTCAAGTTTTTCTTTGATTGTCCTCCTCATTCCATCAGGGTGGGAGACGAGAGGAAGGGGATTGAGTGAGGGGCTGTGTGGCGTTTCATCTCCAGCTGAACTTAAACTGTGACAGAATCACAGAGGGAACTAGGTTGGAAAAGACCTTTGACATCATCAAGTCCAACCTATAGCCAAACACCTCCTCATCATCTAAACTGTCACACTGAGTGCCACGTCCAGTCTTTTTTGAAACATGTCCAGGGACAGTGACTCCACCACCTCACTGGGCAGATGATTCCAGCGCCCAATGACTCTTTCAGTGAAGAACTTTTTCCTGATGTCTAACCTAAACTTCCCCTGATGCAGCTTAGCTTATGACTGTGTCCTCTCATTCCGTGGCTGGTTGCCTGGGAGAAGAGACCGACCCCCACCTGGCCCAACCTCCTTTCAGGGAGTTGTAGAGAGTGATAAGGTCTTCCCTGCCTCCTTTTTTCGAGGCTAAGCAACCCCAGCTTCCTCAGCTGTTCTTCACAGGGCTTGTGCTCCAAGCCCTTCACCAGCCTTGTTGCCCTCCTCTGGATGCATTCAAGCCTCTCAACATCCTTCCTAAGTTGAGGGGCCCAGAACTGGATGCGGTACTCAACCATCCATCCAATTCCATTTCCATATCCATCAATCAAACCCATTCTCTCCAGTTTAGAGACAAGGATGTTGTGTGGGACAGTGTCAAATACACAAGTGCAGGTAGATGATGTCTTTTCCCTTGCCCACCAATGCTGTAACCCCATCAGAGAAGGCCACCAAATTTATGAGGCATGATTTACCTTTTAGTGAAGCCATGCTGGCTGTCACCAATCACCTCCTTGTATTCCACGTGCCTTAGCATAGTTTCCAGGAGTATCTGCTCCATGATCTTTCTTGGATCTGGGATGACACTGACCTGTAGTTCCCTGTGTCTGTCTTCTTTCCTCTTTTGAAAGGGTGGACTTTCTCCTACTGTGAGCAATTCTTGTACTTTGGAATATACTGATGTGAGCCACAGCTTCTGCGATGGATTTGAACTTAATCTGCATATTGAATCTCTATTGTGTTGCCATGATTCATTTAAAAACAAATGCTTTCGAGCATGGCTGGCTTTTGAGCATGGCTTTCACGATAGGGTGGGCAGCCAGATAACGGAAACATTTCAGTGCTGGTTTTTTTATGGCTTCTATCTGGAAGGGAGAATGGCTAAAAACATTAGTGTCTTTGCTATTCAGAGTTTTGACTGCTCTAGCTAGGGGGGCTGGATTCCTGATCCATTTACTGTTTCCTGTCCAGCATCTAGTTGGTGCATTATGTTCCATGTCTCATTTCATTAGCTGAGCCCTATATGATGTCAATTGAGAAAAGCAGTAGCTGTACATTATAAAATCCTTGTAATGGTATGACAATGACAGTATTATAGCGGTCTTTTTCTTGGTTCCAATGTACATTTTACCATTAAATTTCATTCCTTCAGCTCAGATGCAGTGATAGAAAGAGATTCAGCTATACCCCAGCAGGAGCTGTAAAATTTTCCTTGAAACGTTACATAAGGGAACACTTGATAGATGGAAAATACTGATATTGCTTTCAGTTCACCAAATGTAGAATAGTAATCTTGGTAACCAGCCTGACAACATCATAGATATTCACTTGCCTTTGGGAAAAGGAAAAAAAAAGGGAAAGAAAAAAAAAAGGAAAAACAAAACCTGTCTTCATAAAGTAGAAGTTATATATTTTCAGAATACATTTTTATTTAACCCTTATGTCAGAGAGAAAGAATTTTTGATGAGGGTAAATTCAAGGAAGTCTTATGAGAAACACGGTTACACCTAGATTTGGAAAATGGTTAGTGCAATGCAATTAGTAAGACTGTAGAAGTAGGAAGGCAGTGTTTGTTTTGCAAAAATGGAGTGCTCATTCCAAGTTGGATTGTACTTGGACTGCATATTTACCAAAAGCAATTGTGAAACTTACAACATCTTATTTCATGCCCAAATTTATGTAAAAAAATACATGAGAATTTGTTGTAGAAAGCAATTATTCATTGACTTAACCACTGCTTTCAATAATCACAAAAAATGATTTACACAAATCTGAAAGAGCAGAGAGAATAACTGGGACTAAATCTTCATGTCTATTGCCGCCTATATCCAGAGTGCCCCATTTCTGGGTAGAGTTCTCCATTTGCTTATATTGTATGGGTAAAATCAGACTGTAGGTAAGATTGCTGGGCAGCTATGACACTGTCTGTGGAGATGTACTTGAGGGTGTCATGAGACACTGCAACTACAAAAGCATTTTTTGTTAATTTAGTAAATCTGGGAGATTTACTAGGGGCAGAGTATAGAAATATCTGCTTAGAGGTAAAAAAAGTTCCATTCTGAAAAGCCAACTTCTATTCCCTGTAGTTTTTGTCAGTCCTTTATCTGGCAAACCGGTATTTTCTAGATTCATGTGCAGAAAGTAACAATTCTGCTCCAAGTAGTGCAGGTAGGACGTGTTTGTGTGTATGTGCGCATGTGTGCATGTGTATGTTTCTCACTACATGAAAAGAAACCAAACATTTTTTAGAGAAATTCACAGTGGTATGATGTGCATGGTTAGGAGAAGGAGACACTCTGGAAGCAGCTGTCTTAAGAAGAGAAAAGTAAAACTGGACTGCATACTTTGCAACATGAAATACAAACTGTCATGTATTAAACAGGGTAAATGCATACAATCTTGTGATTTTATAGGATGTTGTGATAAGGAAATAGTTTTGCACACATCACAACAAGGCTTGCTTACTTTATTGTACCATTAGTGATAAAAATCAATGGATTTCTAAGGAGTTCACACCCCAAAAACTGGTCATGAAATTCTTTTAATACGTCACACTTTCAGTGCTTTTTGTTTGAAAAAGAAATGGGGTCTCTCGTGTCTCCAAACAGAAGAGATGCACACCATAATGAATTTCTTTTTTCCTTCCACATAGTTTGCTGTATTGATAACTCAGTACAGATTTCCATGATTACAGGGAAACAAAACCTTTTCTCCAGTCTTCTCACTTCATGGTATGACATCTTTTAGTTTTACTGGATGTTGATCTGCCTTGATTTGCCCATATCAAGTCCCTGATTCTTTACACAAATATCACAGTCTTTTTTATGTCTGGACTGGAGCTCATGAGAATCACAAAAGAAGTTGAAATTATTCTGTATCATTGCATACTTTACTAACCTTTGAGGCTGCCAAAATAAGCTGGAGAACTATGCTTGTGCTAGGGTCTTTAGCTATTTTCTTTTTATATTAGTAGTAGTCCGGAAGCAGACTATTACAGAAGGTAAACTCCTAATACCAGAAAAGATTCCACAGGTCCTCTGGGAAGATATTAAATACAGACAAGAAATGAAAAATTGTAGAGTATAGTCTTGAAGATCCTGAAAACTGCAAAATCGCTATTACTGTAGGGTTTGCTCCTAAAGAATGTTTAAATCTGGAAGAGAAAATACGTTTGTATTGTGAAATATATAGTCAACATATTATTTGTTCAAAAAGGTTATGTATTTCTCCCTTCCAGATTTTCCCTATGTATTTATTAAGAAAACATTCTTAACTGTATAGTATTTTGTAAAAATAGTGGACAAATGAAGATTTAAGAACAGTTAGTTGCCTTGTTGCCATGGTTACCAAGAGTAATTGACACTGATTGCTGAATACAGTAAAATAGAAACAGAATGTACCATTTTAAAAAGGGTACATATAGAAAATTTAGAAGCAAATTAACACTCGAGAAAAGAACAACAGCACAATTTATTTTCAACTGGGTTCCCTACTTGATATAGTTTTGTGCACAAAGCATATATTATATGTGGCAGGGTGATAAAAAAACCCCCTCCATCATTTGGAAGTGGTTTTAAATGATGTATCTCTTCAGTTCTGTAGATGGAAGTGCGTGTGTGTGTGTGTCTGTGTGAATGTGCAGACATGAATATCTGTTGTAGGGCAGCAGACAAATAGTGTCCTTTATTCCAGATACTGATAATAGCGTACAATTTCATCTATACTGTGTGTGGTAAAATGCTTAGTTATTATTCTAGATTATAGACAATTTAGGAAGTCAGGTTGTCCGTTTCCAGAGTTCTGCTCCATGCCATAATTTCAGATGAAACTCTCAAATAAGGTGTGTTATTTAGTATAATAGAAACAAACAAATGTGGAGTTGTATGTCTTTACACACAATGAATTTGAGTATCATAAGAAATAGACTTACGGTTTTGAGCAACTAAAACAGAGAATATATCTGAATTTTTGTAAAAAAACCGAGTGTGCTTAGCTCCTAGAATTTATGTATAATAATATGAGTTGGAGTTGATTGTGCTTTAAAGTTAGGAGATGGACATGTGTGATGAACTTACATCTCATTTATCTATGATTTTCTTCCACTAGGAAAGGTTTTGTAAGAGACAATTTTACCCTAAGGCAGAATGTAGGAAATGGTGAGACTGTTTAACACTTGATTAGTGCAGAAGGTGGATTTCTACAGCACTGTAGTTTTTTATAAACTGTTAATTACCTTTCAACATTTATAAGCTACAAAGAAATATTATATCCAATAACTTTCACTAAGGAAATTGCAGTAGATTTTCTAAGTATGTGTGATAGATTTTAGATGCTGAATGCAATCATTTTCAAAAATTTCAGGTCCCCTTAAGGTTAATTTTTTAAAGCTTGCTGGTTACTGGGCAGTTTTCAAAATCTGGTTTCTTACTTGGGCTGCATCATTAGCAGATATAAAAGTTAAATTCTCAGAGTTTTGTTGAACCACAAGCATACTCTATTTTAATATTGAACTGCATCATTTTCTCATTGCAACTCACATGTACAGTTTAGCTGGCAACCAGTTTAAAATGTTCTCTTGCAAAATGTTTGAAATGCTCACCAATGCAGCTTGAAAAATTTTCCTTTCAGTAAAAATCAGCCACTCAAAGCAAAAAAACAACCTGGATGCAATGTAACATTAGTAGAAAAAGAAAGGTTTCACCAAACCCACGGACTTTCTCATGAGATCCCAGTGAAATGACTAGAAGAATTGAAACAATGAATTACTGTCAGTGAATAAGAAATAACCATCATTAAGACACCTCTATGGTAACAATCTTGACTTACACTAACAACATTTTCAGGGGGCTGAATCAGAACTCTCTATACCCAGACTGTTGTGATCAAAGCCTTCTGAAGTTTGGGGACTGAAATTCTTTGCGTTGTCTCTTTTGGCTTTCAGCAGAACTCTACCATCTCTCACAATTCAGGTGGACCCTACTCACATATTTCTTCATGCAACAGTATTGTGTAGGAGACATCACAGCGATGTATATTTGTCCATTTTAGGGTGGGACCAAAAGAATGTCTTTGAAAGTTAGGGAAAGGGATGGCTGGACTACCTTTGTCTGTAAGCCAGCCTAATGAAGCAGTGGGTTCAGGGCAGGAAAACGCTTCTTGCCTGGGTCTCATGAGCGACTTAGACAAGTAAACACCAGCAGAATGTGCTTTCTACAGCACCTTGTTCTAGGCAAGTGATACTTGAATAATAAAACAAGAAGATTAGAGTGAGCCCTCTATAAAACTAGAAGGAGGGGGTTTCCTAGACTTGTTTCTTGCGAGGGGAGGAACTACTTCAGCTGCTGGGGTTAAGAAACTGAAGTGATAATCCTCTACCTTCTCCTTCTATCCCAGTTTGGTTTTGATGCTTTCTTTGTCATTGTCCCACTGCTCCTGTCACCCAGGGACCTGGGATTTACTTTGTATATACTGAAGCTTACTTCTGACTATAATAATATTAGGATAGCTATATATTGGGATATTTCACTATCCTAATGATTAGCATTATCTTGAAGAAGTGAGCAGAGCTGGCTTGAGGTGTTAGCCACTAATGCAAACACTCTGGAGGCTTTACTTCTCTGCAGAGGGAAGCTGTGTGAGAAACCTTCCCCATCAGCTGCTACTGCCTCTCACTAATCCCCTCAGGGTACATCTATGCTTTCAGTTATATGTGATTGCAATGTTTGCTGTGTGTGAAAATGCACATTAGCTAAGTTTAGAGGTTGGAAACATACTCCAGAAGCAGAGTAAATAAGCTTAGCAAGGGTGTTCTCTGTATCTGCTCAGGGCTTGTAGCAGTAACCCTGTTCTTTGTACCTGATCAGGGATGTTAGTAATAGCTCTTGTGCACAGGCAGGGTGAATTGAGTTGCTGCCGTGACAGCTGCATAGACAGATCCCTAGCTACTAAGAGAGCTTTGCAGTCCTATTCTGAAATTGTGGGTTTGAGTTTTCTTTTTTTTTTTTTTTTTTTTTTTTTTTAAAATACCTACACCAGCACCTTTCCCTTATTTTTTCCTAATGCTCTGATATTGTAAAACAACATTTGTATATCGTGATGCCTGATTGTAGAACTAGAAAATGGTATTTTTAGTTTTTAAAAGACAGGCTGCCCCTGATTATAGGTAAATCTGCAGGGAGCATTCTGAGTGACTGTTTCACTCTAGATAATAAAGAATTATCCACAGGTTTAATTTTATTATTGCTCTTAGTTTTCTTTCAAGGATGCCTAATAAGAAAGGTCAAGGTATCATCAAAACATAGACAGATTTTTGCTGAATGACATAAAACTGTCAGCGATGCTGAGCTTTGATGTTCCATTAAGTGATCGATGCGGATTACTGACTTTTGGCTAAATGCTGCTCAACTCTATAAGGTCAATATTTGTTAGTTCATTGGTAGAATAATTAATGAATCAATACAGGATGCTCGAAGTCAGGAAAAAAATATTGCCAAGACTGTATGTCTGGCATTAGGAACTAAAATTATTTAATAATGTCTTTGGAGTGTTATTAACTCCCTGTTTACAGAATTTATTTGTAACCATCACAATTCTAGTGGAAGGAAGAAAAAAAAGCCAAACGAAGAGCACTTGTAACCTTGAGCTGCAGGAAGGAAATACCTCTAACAAGCAGAGTGCATCATCATTAGTTCGTCCCTTTCACATCATCACACTCAGCTTGGAAAATAATTGCATGCAATTTTTCTATTTTACAGTTGGGCCACATGACACAATGTTCTTTCTTTAGAGCTCCCACTCCAGTTCTCCCATTTTGTCTTTTTTTGTAGTCTTTAGCACTGCCAGTAGCCTCTCACATGTCTCCACTGGAAGCTTTTACAGCGCTGCATGTACAGTGCCTTCCATGACAAGGCTCTGAACCATCAGGCAGGACTTTTAGAACTCAGAGTGCTGCAGTAATATTAATGAATAGGGATAAAAGACATCAATAGGTAGCCTGGGTATTTTCCACATATAATAGCTTTAAACTTCACAATTCTATTAGAGTTTATAGTCTAATGCACCTGACATTGCTTTCAACTTACATGTATAAAAATGTGTACAGACTTCTTGTCTAGAATGCTAAGATGGGCGCTTCTTTACTCACTTCATATGTGTCCAGAATTTTTTCAGGCTCTGAGAATTGAAAGAAGGAATTCTTTCTCAGAGATTTACAGTGGGTATTTTTAATGAATACTTTGAATAGTTTAAAAACAAATTCCTTCTTTATATGCCTTGGTTTTTGTACATGCACAAATGAAATAACTGCAGATAATTGATGGTGCACTCAATAGTGAGATCCAAATGTCTTCTTGAAAATTTAGGAAATGCCATGATGAGTGTTTGAAGAATAAGTAGCTGACACCCTTCATTAAGAAAGGGATTTTTCCTTACCAAATGTAAGTATCAAACTCAAATTAATCAATATCCAAATGACTTAGCATAAGTGGGAAAGGGACTTGCAATAGAAAGTCTAGTTTTACTAGGATCAGTCACTTAGGACTTGGGAAAGGTAGAGAACAGCTTCATGGTGTTTTCAGGGGTGAGAGACAGAATATTTTGTCAGGCTCCCATGTCAGCTGGCTTGCAGATTCTAGACCTTAATAAGGGCATCTCCCTGGCTTTGATTTTTAACTAGGTCAGGCTCTGGCTTTATGTAACTCCCTCAGTCATGCAGTGTGGCAGAAAGGTTCTGCAAGGGCGAGGCTGAGCATGGCTATGCTGTAGTCCATTTCTTGTCATCTGGCTCAGAGGGCACACTTTCAGAGCATTTGAGGCTGCACAAAGCAGGAGGAGTGAGAAATTATGGTCCTTCAGACCCCACTTATTCTGACAGCAACAGTACAGACTTTTTCTACCATTTTAGCAGTGGAGAATGGAAACACTAGGAGCCTACATATCCGGAATTTAGAGCAGGGCAGGAAACTGCACCCAGATCTACCAAGCCATGGATTTATTTTGAATCAAGTGAAAATGCATAAGCCTCCCGGTACTTTATTAACATTATTAGAAATATGATAAACTTTTATGAGTTTGATTCAAAGGTTATGACACTTATTATAAACATTTTCTCACACAGTTATCTTAAAGCTACATATTTGTGGAGTGTTGTTAATTGGTAACTATATAATTTGATTGATTTTTTTAGAGATATTTTGTTACAGGAATAATGGTTTGTGGTTTACTATGATGGAGCACAGAAAAGACAGGCTCAGAGCTTTTCTCTCATGCTTTTGGTTGGTTTGCAGGTTGTATAAAATCAAAGACCACAGATTACAAGAAAATTCTCTTACATAACTTCTGTGAAAGTTTTATAGTTTGGCTGTTTCACATATTACCTGACTGGTTTATTTCTTTCTGTTTGTCTGTGTAGAATTAGAAGAATGTACTTCTCACATTTCAAATCCTGGAATAACATCACAGTTCCATTTGCCTTGCAGTGTCATCTACTCATTCAAATTGAGATGACTATAGGTGTCAGATGGTCTGATCTTTGTAGAACGGAAAAAGAGCACTTCAGTGAAGTTTCCTACATACCATATTTCACTGGATTGTACTGGGTTATTGTGCTACAGCTTGTTATAGCACATTGCAAATAACATCTCATAACAGAAGTAAGTCAATAACGACACAAGCTACCACAACACTTAGCTCTGGCAAATACATACAAAACTAAAAATTAAATGGCACTGAAATAGATGTTGTGTCCAATTACCATAGATTTCTTTTCACCAACAGTTTTCATGCAATGACTCTAGAATTTTACACTGACAAAAGGCTTTCGTGATTCAAACCGTGGTTCCAGGCAGAGGTTAAGCGATTACTCTGAAAGTCAGAATTCTGAAAAAAATATTCTCCCTAATGCTGGACTTCAAAAACCTCTCTAAACTTACACTTTACTGTTATTATGGTCTCTGTTGCACTCCATCAGGTTGCAAGTATCTCAGTACTGGGTGCTGTACAGATATACAGGAAGACATATAATAAGAGTCAGCATAAGTGACTTGAAATTTGGAAGTGTTAGAAAGAAAGCTGGACGTCCTGAAAAAGCTACTTTCACTGACAATCAATAAAAAAATTATTTTGGTTCTGATGAGGCTGTAAGTTACAGCCTAACAACCTTTTCTACCAGGAGATGCTGGAGAGCTTCCCAGAAGAGGTAATGTCATTGTCTCTGTTTTATTGAAAAGGACAAAAATGGATCAATTTGTTCAGAATCACCCAGGAGATGAGTGGCCAAGGCTAGACCATTGGTAATGTCATCATAGGGCTGAATAAATACTACTTTGTCTGCTCTGTGGGGTGCACTTTCTATGGTTTCTGATGAAGACACTTTCCTAGGAATTATGTTCCTAGGAGCATAGTCAACATGTACTTAAATGTCACATGTTAAAGCTTGCTGCCCGTAATTTTCTTACTTTACATTTTTTTTCAAGGAAGAGTCTCCAGAACAATTATGATATTATAAAAATGTTACATACTTCTAAGAACTTTAGCTAAGGGAATAATCTTTTTTGGAAGAATTTTGTGCAGATGAAGTTCCTGACATTAGTAATTCGCATTTACTTCGGAAGTAAATTAAAATATTTTCTTTCTGGGAAAATTGTTCTCAACTAATTTTTTTTTCTGACAATGGATCAGAAATACAAGCCAAAAAAGCCTTCAAGAAATGATCAATCTTCTCTACTTATCCATCTTATTTTATGTTTGTTTACAGTAAGAGAACACATACATGATTTACCACTATTTAAATGTGAGTTTTGTCTTGAAGCCTATCAGAGTGAGTAGCACTCAATACAAAAGTAGAAAATCAACAAGAGTTAGGAAGAGTTCTTACAAATAGCATTAGCAGATGTCTCAGAGGTTTTATGAAGTAACCTGTCTGGATGGTATCTGTGGTTTATATCCAGATGCATCTTCATATGGAGATTGATAGTTATGCTTCAAAGTGGGATGGCCAGCAGCTAATTTCCAAGACATGTTGCCAATACAGAGGGGCAGAAACAGCAAGGAATACTGTGGGCATGACTTTTTCCTGGATTAGCGGAACCTCCAGTCCTGTGAAGTTTCCTTTGCAGAGGGTAGCTGGACGGAATAGACATTTGGAAGTTAAGTACATGTATATGGTATTCCTCAGTATACTGGCATATATTTTCACATATTTTTATTGTTCATGTACAGAAGATTTGTCGGAAATCTGATGGCATACGCATTTGCTAGTATCCATAGTACCCAGTTAGGAAATGCTGCAGTTGTAGAAAGGATAGGCAGCCTCTATATTATGAATTCTGGTGGGAGACACTAAACATGAAAGTGTTGTTCTTTGACTGCCTGAGGGCTGTCTTAAGTGCTAGGCTTTTGATCTAAGTGACAGTTTTAAAACCCCTAAGCAAAGCAGAACTAGGAATAAAAAAGCTGACAGCTGTGGTTCACCTCTCTATGTCTCTCTTTGCCTTCCTATTATCCTAAACCCTTGAAGGTCTCTGGAGAGAGACGCAGCTCATACTGCACATATGATGAAATGGCACTCATCATGTGTCCCCTGGAAGTGCACTATACATGTCTTTTTTACTTCTCTCAGGTTATCGAGACTACTAAAAGGTATGACCCTAAAGATATGAACACATTACTGAAAGAGCTAAGGTGGTGCAAGTTTACAGGTATATGGTATCCTTATGCCTTCATGAATATTGACATCTTTTTTGCTATAGTATAGTTTTCAGGCAGCTTGCAATTTATGGTACAAGTAAATTAAACTGCGAAGCCAATCAACTACTTTGTGGGAAAAAAAAGCTCTTTATAGGAACAGGGAAGGCTTATGGGCTACATAAATAAAAATATAATTTTATGATACAATAGTTATTACACGTTTTAAAAGTTTCATGTTATGGTTGGTGAAAGAAAGAAAGCAGATGAAACCTGAACGTGTCAGGTTAATAGTAAATCTATTCTGGCTATAGCTGCTGTTCCTTTAATGATGACATTCATCATCACTCTAGGAAAAAAATCTCTATCTGTAGCTATATAGACACTTGTGATTTTATGTGCAAACACAAATGTATGCTTTTTACCAATGCAGCCGTGTAACTGTGATTTTTGCAGGTATAGTTGGAAAGATATGTTCAAAATAGGGTTATAACACCTACTACAACATAAGCCATTAAGATCTTTTATGGAAACTCTAATGCCACCTATACAAATTCTTTATCACAATCAGTTCTGCTGAATAGCTACATGGGGAATTGTAAAGACAGTAGATGAGCCATTCCACTGATGGCCTTGGAGGACATTGTAATGATCTATTATCCGAGATTGTCGGTGCTGTGGCTTCTATACTCTCTTCCCCATACACCACTTTCTAAAGTCATCATAGTTTATTGATGAGAATGACTGATTGTATATCTGGAAGTGCAACTGACAGAAATTATGCCCTAGTTATGGCTGAGAAAGTTTTCAAATTCCTAACTGCAGGTGAAATGGAAGTAAAAAATAAATAAAAATAATTTTCTATGATAGCAGGTGATAAATCTTCTTCAGTAGATTTCTAATATTGATGGCTGAAAAACTAATAAATCATTGCAGATTCCACTTAAAACCAGTTAGATTTCTCTAAATGTAGGGAAATTTTCTCTTGACTTCAAGAATTAGAACAGAATCAGAGTGAACTGCGTTTGTGGTAGATTAAATGCTCCTTTTTGTTTTTGCTTGGTAGGCTTAGACTAACATTATTCACCGAGTTTCTGTGAAAGATGTAAAAAAACCTGATGATTAAAGGCTTATACTCTTAAGGGACTTGCACAGTTTGGTCAGAATTGCACACATAGTATGCATAATATACTAGGAAATAAGTAAATAATAAATAAATGCAATTAACGGGGATGTAGTGGGCAATAAAAATATATTTCAGGTTTTCCAAAACGACATTTTAGGGATATCCTCAATCTGGATTTGATTGTTCTAGTTTAATTAAGCCTGTTAGCTGAGAACTGCAAAAAAGACTGGCAAAAAGAAAAATATGGAAAAGATTAAATGATTCAAAATTTTTAAGGTGAACAGAAAAGAACACTCTTATTCCTGTTAGGTCCAGAACCAACAAGGAAAATGTCAGGGTAATTGTAAGGGTTAATCTGGCTCCTGAGTCCCTCTGAGCAATGAGAAAAATATTTATACTGCAAAAAACCATATAATGTATAACGGTAATTTTGTATTTTAAAGCCAAAATACTTCTAAAGTTGAAAGCTTAACAAACTGGTAAGTAATGGAGAAGAAATATTTCAGCACTGTACATAAGCCAAGAAAGCTTTAGAGTTCTGTGTATCTTTTTAACTTCCTCTCTAGAAAGTAAGCCTTATTTTGAAAAGGTACTATGTAAGAGCTTTGCTTAATAGGGGCTGAATAGGGGCTGTAGAACCCTTTTTCACTGAATAGGGGCTGTAGAACCGTTGCATTGAATGTGCCAAATTTGTCAATATATAGTTAACTTTTAAAAGATTCACAATTCCTTACCATCCTGTTCCTCAGATTTGATGATGTTGATAAATCACTGTCAACATTAAAGTTACTTTTAGTAGTCTCAATGATAGAAATCGCACCAAGCAATGTAATTAATTCTAGACTCACACAGCTTAGTAACTGTATTCTCTGACTCAGGACCAGACAGTTCACAAATGTCTTACATATTTTAACCCCCCAGCAGAATTAGAATTTGGAGCTTCATAGAGCCTGGTCTAGACATAAAACAGACATTGCATGAAAGTCCAAGAGCTACTACCTAAACACAGGAAATAGTAGTCTCAGGATCTTGCTCTAAGATTAAGACCTGTCATAAAACATAGAGAATTTATTTTAGTACGTCTATTATAAAGTACTTTTATAGAGATTTTGATAACAAAAGGAATTGTCCTATTCTGTTTTTACAACATAGCATGTTCATTAAAGCACAGCAATGAAACCATTATCAGGGATAAAATTAGTATGGGATAGTATTTTTTAAGAATAAGAAAGGTTCATTTAACTTGATTGAGGTTTGCCCAAAAATTTCAACGACAGCAAAAATATTTTCTGTCATATACAGAAAAGATGAAAAGATGAAAAAAAAAGGGCAGGAAAAAGTATTGCTACAGATTAACCTGTATGTACAGTGATTGTAGTGTAAATGGACTTTCCTTTGTGCGTACAATGATGTTATCTTCAGCAACCTACGTTGCCTAGTAGAAACTCCTTAATTTACTACCATAACTGCTTCAAAACACTCCTCGTTGCTTTCTTTTCTAACAACCATTTTTTTCTGGTACAGTTCTGATGACCTTGATGGGTATTATATCCTGTTTCTATTGTCCTAATGCTGCACTTAAGGTCTCTGATAGGTTGCTGATAATTTTCTTGCTGTGTTTGTGGGTGATGACAATTTTGATAAGGTACTTAGACTTCTGTAGTATTTCAGATTAAAATTTTATATGGCATCTCATTTGATTCTTAGTTTATTAGTTCTAATATTTGGTGAAATGTCGGTCAGGTCAAAGTGAAGGCAGAATCAATAATGAATAAATAATGAATAAAGAGTTATTACGCATAAGGAGATATTACCACTCTTTATGAATTATTTTTTCTGTTACAACAGAAAGACCAACTCTATTATTTTTTCAAGGACACTTCACACACTTCACACATTTTCATAAAACCAATTTATTAAAATTAATAATAATAAAAATAAGAGTTATCCATTAAAATATATCCCCAATTACTCAGTTATTAAAGAATGTGTCCAGTGTATCTAAATGACCTGTGTACCTAAAAAATCCACCATAATAATCCTTTTTTTGTTTTAGTGGAATTTTAAGTACCTAACCCAGCAATGAATTTTTAATTCAGTAAGCCAAGAAGTTGACTAAAAATCCATTGATTGTGAGGAACATGGCAAAGGGAAACATCTAATAAAAACAAAACCACATTGAATCATCCGCTGAATCCTCACTTATATATTCCAAAAGAGGGCAGCAAATGTCTGCCTATCTGGTGCTTTCCAGTTCTGGTCAGCAGTGGTCACTGATGGCAGGCTGATGCAGACCTTTCCTACATTCACATCTTAAAGCACTTGTTATGAACAGGAAGGATTTTTCGGGGAAGGAATGATAACCTGATTGGCTCATCTGCACAATCCTTCAAAATGTTAACAGGAGGAAGTCACTGCATGTTAGATGTTTGTTTTATCTTATACCAGGTCTGGTAAAATGCAGTTCTGAGCAGACACAACAAAGTAATCTCTGCAGTTCAGAATAAAAACTGTCATCATTTGTTTTACACCAATATGCCATTTCCCCTTTTTTTCTCTCCTCTAATAGTGAAGACACTGTATAAATATAAACACTGTATAAATATAATCCTCCCCAACCCAAAGATACACGCAGAAAACAAACAAAAATATCCTTTGCAGTATGGAATTGGGTTTACAGTACAGTAAGGTGCTTGTAGAACCAATGTGCATTTTCAGAAAGGCTGACTAGAAAAACCAGGGAGGAAATTAAAACTTCCGTATTATGATTTAATACTTTGGGTCCAAAATGCTTCTTCTCAGAGAAAAATCTGAAAAATAACAGAGACATATATAACTTATTGAATATATTACTGTTCACGTTGCTACTCCACCTAGAGATGGCTTACTAACTCTCATCACTGTGAATGTGTATTGTTACGCTCACAATTCCACATGCTTATGCATGCTTTTGTGAATTTCCTTTCAACTACTACATTTTCCACTTGTTTACATGGATGCTCATTACCGAAGTAGCTAGTCTTTAAACACAGTAGAATAAAAAAGGAAAAAAATATGTACTACCACATGAGAATATAGAAGTAATTAAAATAGTATCGCTTTTTTAAATAAGGAGAATAAAAATGGTATTTTTAACAACTCTAGGATATGTCTGATTTTTTTTCCAAATCTAGAGTGACTCTTTAAATAAACCCATAGGTTCTTGAATATAATTACACAATATGCTGGCTTTTGTAGACATTATATGGAAAAGTGTGTAGGAAGGGCTAGCAAAGATAGAAGGTACAGCTATAAGCTAATGTCAAAAGACACACAGTGTATTAAGAATCGAATACCTTGAAATACGTTGATAAATTCTTGTAGTGTTGTAGTATTTGAATTCTACACATTTGTGCATATGTGAGAAGGCTCTCACCCTGTCCATTTTTAGTCTGTTTTCCAGTGTATTAATATTATTTATCTCTCCTTTAAAAGCATTTGGATTTTCTGTCTCTTAATTCACTTGATACTAATTGCTGAAGGTTATGATTAAGACTTCATATACCTTTCAGAAATGCTCAGAGCAGGGCTAAATTTGGACTTAAATGAGCTTCACTGGGACTTTGTCCAGCTGAGGTTTCAAAACTTGCAGGAAAAATGGAGATTTCACAGCCTCTTTGGGTAAGTAACCTGTTCCAGTGTTCCTGTTCGCTTTTATGGGGAAGAATTGGCTGTACGTCCAGCTGGAATTTCCTGTGCTTGACTTTGTATCTGTTGAAGCTTTGTATTCCACTCTGCATCCCCCAGAACAGTGATTTGTGTCTTCTCAGCAACTCCTTTTCGTACACAAACACATCTATGGAAAGTCTTGACTAGAAAAACAAAAGATGAACTCATTTTTAAGACACTATCCACTGTGTCCCACTCTGTATAGTTGCTACCAAGCCAGCTGGGCAGCAGACTACACAGATGCAGGAAGATACTCTCCCTCAGGGGCAGGACACTGCATTTGCCTTTGTTAGCTTCATGAGGTTATTGTCTGCCCATTCCATCATTTGAGCGTAATGACCTTCAAATATGCACAGAGGAAGGAGAAATGTACTGTCCATAACTATGATGGACAGAAAAAGAGGTCATGGCCTAAATTGTAGCAAGAGAGGCCTAGGTTGCTGTACAGTCATAGGTTTCTATACAGACAAGTCAAATATTAAAGAGGGTGAAACACCAAAACTTAGAAGACCAGGGGTTCAGTAAAGGGAAACATAAATCAGATCCCCTCCAGTACAGCTGGTTTTTTAAATGGGCCCTAGGTATTTGCCCTCAGGTTGATTTCCCAAGTGATGGAAAACTTCAGATTTCCTTATACCACATATTTCCATAAGGAAATGTTTCTTTCTTGTAAATATAACTGTAAAAGAAATGCCCGTATTTCATTTCTTCAGAGAAGAAAAAAAATCCCTTTTCTAATACTAGACTAAAATTATCTATACCACCTAAGCAAATGGAAAGTAGTCTGCTTGGTTAGAATTTGAAGTTTTCTTGCTTTCCTTCCTAATTTTTTTTTTTTCACTTATGGAACAATTGCTCATTTCATTCAGCATTTTTTAATTCTCACTCAGTAACTAAATAAATGTAAACAATTACAATGCTTATGTTGCTACTGCAACTAATTGTAATATTAAATTCCCCCTGTGAATGGAATTTTAATGTTCTTGGAGGCATTTTGTCAGCAATTTTCCTGCTGTTTAAAAGATCAGTGTCTAATGGGATTAAGGTGGATAATCAAATCTCAGACTGGAAGTAGGCTATGAGGTTTGAATGCCTGGGGAATACCTCCCTACTAAATATGAATGAAAGATGTTCAGTGCACGCAGAGGAGAAAAATAAATGTAAGGCCATATTTTCATGCTATAGTGTTACCTCAAATATCTTGACAAGAAACTTGGGTTCCTTTTCTGACAGTTGGATCATTAGACAATATATTATTCAATGTCTGGGACTGAAATATTATTTCAAGAGATTTTATGGTATATTACAGTAATTGGGGTGTATTGCAACATGGCTTTGGCTACAATTTTCAGTGCACCATTGAACCTATTGCTGCTGTTTTAGTAAAATCATAAAGATTACTTATAGGCATACAGTATTGTTGGGAATTAATTTAAGTCTGCTATCTCAAACACAGTTCTGGGCTCTGTGCATGTTTGCGCAGGTGAAAGAGTTGGGGCAAGAGAATATGCCTGGTGTTAGGTGTTCATTACTTCCTTCATGTGATCTGCATGTGGGAGCTACGAAACTTACTTTTTAAAACTGCAAAAAATAATCAGTAGCAACTGATTTCCCTGTGGGAGTATTCTCTTATGCAAGTTGAAATAATAAATGGAAAAAAAATGACACCTGCAAACCCCTGTCAATTGCTATCGGATCTGTTTGAGTACAGTTTGTAAGCTGGAACACACTGATAGACAGAAGTCAGCCTGTAGAAGAGTGTAAGCATCAGGAAATTGTCTTTTGTCTTTGGTTTGTTATGATAGATGTCTATAAATTTTGTGTTTTCTCCCCCAGCTTCCCTTGTTTCTTTGTTTTATCCAAGGAAAATAACCTTTTCCACCAGAAATAAAAAGATAATTGTGTTTATTTAGATAATTGTTATCATAGCAGTTGACATAGGTGTTGAATGGAAGACCAAAAGACACATTTCGGGAAAAAAATTGAGCAGAATGTTTGTGCACTGTAGCTGAGGTCGGTAGACGTGTCCTTCGTAGTTTCTATGGAGAAAAGCTTATAGAAGACATGTTCACTATTGCTCAGATGCAATTTTCCAGAACATTTTCTAAATTATTCAATGTGATTTTCTTATTTCTAAACTAAGAATTGTCCGCAGTAATGTAGAGGCCATCTTCCCAAAGATAAAACTTTTTATCTACTAATACCTGAAACTATACTGACATACAGCAGCACATATCCTAGCAGTAGTACATCTGTAAATAATTAATTTAATGTACATTGAAACTGTGATTAGATGCTGACTTTTTAATGTATTTTGTCAGGTTGTTTCACAATTGGTTAAACTCCAATCTTAGAACAGGGCAGTTTAATGAATTTCCATTTCAATATATTTAGTCTTAGCTCTTTTAATACAACTATTTTGACTTAACCAACAGGCTGATTGTTTTATCACCATTGTTAAATACTTACATGACTCCTCTGAAATATTAACTTTAGGCTTGTTATTGGTTCCTGTAAGACAGAAGAGTGTGAGACCTTTGGTATCTGTTACTCCACCAAACTTGTTTCTTTTCTCTTTTTCTCTCTTTTCTTTATTTTCTTTTTTTCTTTTCTTTCTTTCTTTTCTTTCATTTTTTTCTTTTCTTTCTTTTCTTTCTTTCCCAAAACCAAACAAACCAAAACAACTGATCTTAAATTATTTAATTTGAAAATATATATTACAATGCTGACAATAGCACTTCTTCCTACATTTCTCATTTTAAGGATTGAAATTTTGATTTTTATGGGAGGTCTGATTAATTGTGGAATTTTAAGATTTTCTACTGAAGGGATCTGCAGGCAAATTACTAAATAAGAATTCATATTTACAGATGTAATTCAGACATAATTTCTGACACTGAAACCTAAACAACAAACAAATTAGAGAAAAAAAACTTGCTTTGGGCTTTGAACATTTAATCCCATTGATGTGTGCCTGATTTTTTGCAAATTAGGAGAAACTACACTAATATCCCCAGACTGTCCTGTGTGCTCTTAAGATGTGTCATAAAACATAATTTCCACAAGAATAATTTACTGAGGCAGTATAAAGGGAGGATCAAATCAATAGCAGAAATGGCAGATGTCAGTATTTAAAATTATAAGGATACACATACATGTGTGATTTAAGATGGGTTAAATGGGTTTTATTAGGATGGGCTAAGTTTTAAAGGAAAGAAAGCTGAGTAAAGAAATTATTGCTGTCAATGCAGAAATCATAATCCACATGCTACAGGTTTCGGATATGGACTGCTGCTCTCTGTCTGGTAAAAAAGGTTTTGCTTAATGACTTCCCTAGAGCTATAGTGATGTATATTGTTTGAAAATATGACCCACTGCTTCCAGACTTCACCACCTCAACACTGCAAACCTCATGCAGTAGAACTGTGAATGAATAAAAGTGAGCCATCCCATTTTCATGTGGTCACAATAATACAAAAAAACCTGATCTATGAAACGTGCTGGAAGAGCTTGGCAGCACTGAAGTGTCAGCAGCAGCAAAGGCTTTATATTTGGTCACCTTTTCACAGCGTATTATACTCTGGATATACGTTTGCCAATATATATACATATATTTGCTCTAGACGTATATTTTGCCAAGCACAGGGGAGACAATGGGTACAAAAAGACAAATTTTTTATCTTATAATATTTAGCATGTTCTCACGCAACACATTGAAAATACAGAATAAAATGGCATAGTTAAATCTGTCAGTAGAAGCTGAGATCTCAATCTCATAGTTATCAGGTCAATTATCCCATACACTGGTGTTCGTTAGCCTTCTGGTGGTCATCCCAGTATCACACATGCATGTTAGTAATTTAAAGCACTGTGTGCTTTGTCTTCCCTTTTCCAACACAGAACATTATATGCAGTACTTGGATACCTGTTGGGATAGGGTATAACCATGGCCCAGCCATGGTCTCTGTGGGTATTCTCCTGCTGATGTACACGAGAAAATTGATGATAAGTGCATTAATGCACCTTTTGCTGCTGATATTACTGATTGAACAACCTCTTTCTGTTGTTCATCTCCACCATTTTCCTAGGCATTTTGCTGCGCTTCTTCCCCATTCCTGTTTTGCATATCAGCTAAGCGATCTCTGATTGCCGATTAACTCTGTTGAGTCTCCTGAAACACAAGCAATTTTCTCAACTTTGAATGTCATATGTTCAGATTGCAAGTTATGATGATAATAGTACATTTAGTTCTAAAGTGTTTTGCACCCACTTTCATTGCTTATTCAAGTCCTACAAATAAGAAAATTTGAAATGCAACTCTTTTCTGATGCTGTTGATTGACTGAGCCCCCTGAGGCATAACTGTCCAAAGGGCTTAATGTGATGACAAATTGTCCAGTCTTAAGTTTGCAGGAGACATGCTATGAACATCAGCACTGCATTCATAATTTCAAAATGTAGATGTGGTAACATTTACTAGCTGTGCAAAGAAACAATACAATTTATTGAAACAATGCAGGGTGATAAGGCATTAAGTACCTCTTTAGTAAGTACCTCTCCTCCCCATTTCATTTATTCCCTCTTAATGCAGATGCCAAGCGTTCACCTATCCTTCAGGAAAACAGTAAGTTACTCATGCTCTGTGTCTTCTTTAGGAATATAGATAATGAAAGAACTTAGCTGGGCCCATTTCATGATCTTAGCTCCTTTTTCGCTCGGTGACTGACAAATCTCCTGCTTTCATCCAGCAAAGTGGAAAGTCTCACCAGCTGAGTGTGATCTTTTCTTGCTTCCTTGAAAGCTGCATCCCCAAAGATAAGAACATAAGCACAATTGAAGGGCCACTGATGTTTATTCCTTTACAGAACATGTCAAGAAGAGTGAGACAGGTGCCACAGTCTCCATTATTATACCCCAAAGTAGTTGACTGTTGACCAGGCACAGAAGCATAATGTACATAATGTTAATAGGAAGTACTGTTATTAGGGTAGCTGATCGATCTATCTATCTATCTATCTATCTATCTATCTATCTATCTATCTATCTATCTATCCATCTATCCATCTATCCATCTATCCATCTATCCATCTATCCATCTATCCATCTAATTTATCATACATATATATGAGACTATGCCACTCTATAAATTAGATTAAACCAGGAGTTAATTGTGATGACTGAAAAAGCAGCCAACAGCTGAAAGTGAATATTAATTGTCAGCATGACCCAAATTTATACCAGCACTGGCCAAATGCAAATACACAAAGAACCAAGGAATCAGGATCACTGTACACAGATCTGTAGCGTTGCATTCCCCGTGGCAACATTAATTACTTTGAACAATAGATTTTGCTGATGGTCATATTTCTTTTTTGCTTGATTATAAAAATCAATTCTAAAGTACAGTTTCATAAAGTGCTTGGAGAATGCCATCCAGAGGGACGTGAACAAGCTCAGAAAGAGGGCCCATGGAAATCTCTTGTGGTTTAACAAGACCAAGTATAATGTGCCGCACCTGATCCCCAGTATCAGCACAGGCTGGGGATGAACAGATCAGAGCAGCCCTGCCCAGAAGGACTTGGTGCTCCTGGTGGATGAGAGGCTGGACATGCCCTGGCCATGGCACTCACAGCCCAGAGAGCCAAATGTGTCCTGGGCTGCATCCAGAACACTGTGGGCAGCAGGGGAGGGAGGGGATTCTGCCCCTCTGTTCTGGCAAGACCCCATGAGGAAGGAAGGACATGGACCTGTTGTAGTCAGTACAGAGGAGGCCACCAAGATGATCAGAGGGATGGAGCACCTTTCCTATGAGGAAAGGCTGAGAGAGTTGGGAGTGTTCAGCCTGAAAAGGAGAAGGTTGTGGGGTGATCTAATTGTAGTCTTCCAGTACCTGAAGGGAGCCTACAAGAAAGAGAGACTATTTACAAGAACATGCAGTAACAATGCCTGACAGCAGGCACTGGGACAGATTGCCCAGAGCTGCAGGTGATGCCCCATTCCTGGAAGTGTTCAAGGCCAGCTTGGATGGAGCTCTGAGCAACCTGGTCTGGTGGAAAGTATCCCTGCCCATGGCAGAGGGGTGATTTTTGAGGTCTAACCAGGTCAATCGATGATTCTGTGATAAGTTACGCTATGTAGTGACTGCCCTATAACTGCTGTGCAAGCGAGCCACTTACAACATTAACCATCTTTGCCACTCCACAGCTGTATTATTTTATATCGAAGTCAAACAGGGCGCCAAGAAAAATTTTAGATTTTAATACCAGAGATGTAAACTTCATGAAGATCTTTAGACTGTAAAACTTACTAGGTATCATTTTAAGGTGCACATCTTTCAGATTTCCCCTAGTTGGTAGTGTCCTCTAGATTATGATGCACTTCCATGAAATGTATTCTGGCTCACCTGTCCTATCAACCCCTCCCCCTGCATCCAAGAATGAGAAAAAGGGATAGAATTTGAAATATAACATTTTTGAAAATTATTTTATAATATAATCTGCTATCTAATAAAATGCCACTTTTATAAGAAAGATTTTCATTTACAGAAGATGAACATTCTGAGGAGCTTGAAGGCCTAAATTTGACTTAACTTTTTGTCTGGTTTTGGGTTTTTTTTAAATTTTATTTCATTTTTCATGAATTCCACTAGGTTATAAATAAATCCTGCAGGATAGTATTTTTTCCCTTGGAGAAAAATAGTTTAAAAAATAGTTAAAAAATTAATCATGTAATCTATTTTTATTTCAATATAAGTTCTCTGAAAGAATTTTTGAAAACTAAATATTTGGAACCTTTTTTGACCTTTAATAATATTTTTTAATCTTCACTAAGCATTCATTTTACACAAGAGTAAGGTAAAGTGTTCTGCTGTACTAAAACTACTTATCTGGGGAAAAAAATAATAATTGTTGAAAATCCTTATGAATCCCCAGGAAAATAGACTCAGTGGGCCAAATGCTATTTTCACTTACACTTCTATGAACACAGAACTGCTTCACTGAAAACTGCTTGATTCCTTACACCATACTGCAAGGAAGAGGCTTACTTTGGCAAAGGTTCTGCATCCAGTTTAAAGTATTAAATAGTAACATTTGCAGCTCAGAATTTATATTAACAAAACAAGGGCATGGATTATCTGAGAACAAATTCCTTTTACTTTTATGAACTAATATCAATAAGTGCAGCACTGAAAGAATTGATTCCTCCCAGAATTGACTGCAATTTCAGTCTGTGCCATGGCCTGTTTCACCTTTGTTGTACAATATAAACTGACCCCAGCTGCATTTCTTCATTGCTATTGGATTTGCTGTCCCCATTCTGTCAGAGTTTCTCATGAGTCCATTTGGTCTTGAAGAAAGTTTTTTTCCTTTCTCCTCGTATTGTTTAGTGATGGAAGTGCTGTCTAAAATCTATTCTTTCTTGCCTACCTGTATTTTTGTTAAAATTTTCCTCTTTGCACCCTTTCCTCTCCAGGGCTCGGCCTGACAGTTTCTGGTCTCCTACCTTTGCTGTGCTGGGCCTCCTGGTAGGTGGTGAGTACTCCTCCTTTGAGGGCTGGTAGAGTCAAATTTTAGAGGCCTAAAATCATGTTATATGTCCTGCTGCCACTTCGCCATTCAAAAGGGCTAGAGAATGCTTCTGTGCTTTTCAAATGCGTATCAGCTGTGACCCAGATTTTTACCCGTGTCTTATCCAACAGTTTAACAATAAACCCTCTTATCAAAGTTATGCAGATAACGACCATTAGGAAAAGCAAAAGGAAACTTCTCAGAGGACTATATAAAAACTCAAACTCTTAAAAACTGTATCCATTCATACCTGGGAGAGTATTAGAGATTTTTGATGTTTAACACAGGGTGAATTACCAGGGTGAAACTAATTCTAAAATAATGAATAATTCTTGAGAGCTGACCGATCTTGTATTTTGCAAAGTTTTGGTACTTCTGTTAAGAATTGCTAAAACTGAATATGAAATAACATCTGAAAGTAAGTTTATTTGTAAATTGTCAGAACAGCGAATTTACACTGTAGTTAACAAAAGGGGTTAAATTTTTCTTAGTGAGTGCACAGCAAAGGCACTTATGTGACTTCTTCCAGTTCCTCTGGAGGGCAATGATCTCTCTTTTTTTCCTGCTTGCTCCTACTTCCCCTCTTTTTTGCACTTTATCCTGTAATATGACAAAATTATTGTCATATTGCAATGAAGGTCTGAACATGGAATAGGTCATCACACTATCTAACAAATGTTATTTCAACTTACAGACTAACTTTATGCTCATGATCTTACACAGGATTTCTGAACTAGCTGTTTCATGTCCACCTCTCCTGACACTTGGATCCCAGCAAGAATACTGCCCTTCCGAAAAGTCTAAACTCAGTTTAGGTATGGTCTTTCTTGAAACACCATCTGCCATAGCAGTAATCTGTGGAGATTTAAATTTTCCCTTTTAATGTCGACTTCACAGTTACTGCTTCTACTAGTCAATACTATTTATTTTTATATTAGCCTGAATAATGAAATGCAACTCTTTATTTATCAGTTACACAGACATAGCACAGAAACCCCTGGCATTCATCGGGCTGCCTTAAGCAAGCAGAACACAGTCATTTCTTAAAAATGTATAATGTAATTCTTTTTCCTAGTGGAAACTGTGAAAGGACTGCTTGAGATGTATAAGGTTGCAACAGAACACACTGGGGAGCAGTAGGGTCTTCTGTCCTTCACCTTTTTTCCTGTACTGACTTAAGGACCAAAATAATTTGATTGCTTTGAATGTCAAACACATATCAATTAAGCGTGCTGAAATTTATTTTTAAAAGTCTAGTATGTTTTACAATTTTTTACACCCTTGCTTTTCCCTTCAGCATATTTAAGAGTGTATCTTGTTCTGCAATGCAACCCCTCATCCAAGCAAATGGAATTCAATTGCAAAACCAGCTACTTTAATGAAAAAATACCCCGACCAACCAACTAATCAAAATTAGAAGAAAATTTATTTCTGTCTTTCTGGAATGGACTTTTTATGAACCACTATTTAGTCTGGGTTGTTCAAGGGACCAGCCCAAATTAATAATGACCTTAGCTACTATTTCTGTTGCAGATTTAAGGCAAACTACTAGTCTTTTGCACATTGCTAATACATGTTTGTATCTCATATTGTTCAGTTACACTTGAGAATTTCTATTTTAATACATGTTTGTTAAAAGAAAGCAAAAGCATCATGTCGCTACTGGAGTATATTCACAGCAAAGTCACACTGAACCCATTTCCTAATTTTTTGATGCAGTTCTCCATAACATAGCCTAGTAGCTTGATCAAGATGTGAAAAACAAAAATAGGTAGTTAGGTATAAATCCTTCTACTTCAGACCTTTCCATGGGCTTGTGTGAATCACAGCTTAAAGTTCCTTCTGAAGAACCAGCTACTGCAGTTGGATACATCTATATTTTTCTGATCAGAGAGTAATGACACAGGCTTAAAAAATGCCATGGGAAATATTTTAGAATTCAGGTGGACTAGGGAGTACTTAGCTACTCTGGAAAGCAGGCCTGTTATAAGTCAAATATTGGGTAACTAAAAGTTACAGTACCAAACACAAAGATTACTTTTGAAAAGTTAGCTTCTCTTGCCCCCATACATCAATAAATTATTACTATGTTTAGTAGTAATAAACTGTGGGTGTTCTGACACCTTGGTAAAATTAATGAGAAATGCTTTGATCATATGAATAGTATAATAGATGAAAACAAATATTATCAACATTTTAGCTCTTATAACTAGCTATTTTTTTATTCTTATAGTCTGTATCTTGTTTTCTCTGATGTCTTCCAGAACTGGCTTATTTAAATGGCATTTTTCTTTCAACCCTTTATTCTTAGACAGTTGGAATTTATAACATCAATTTAGTCTCTCTCTCACGTTTTTCTCCTCTTATTTTAGTAGTAACAAATTTTCTTCAGGAAAGAAGCTTCAATGTCTTTTAATGATGTGTCATTTACAGAAGAGTGCTCTGGTTGTAGCATATCCACTTCTGGTTTAATTAGACTGCTGCTCTTCTGGGTTCCTTTCATCTTTCAAAATATATCCTGCCATTCTCTATTTTCCCCTTGCACTTCTTCTATCTTGTTTCTAATTATCATGAGAGTTGAAGAGCTTGCTCACTTTTAATGTTCTTTGGCTTCACAGAGCCTGTATCCTAGCTTGCAGATAACAGGTGCTGGCAACAAACAAACCTGCTCAGCAAACTCAGATATTTGTTTTTCCACAGCAAGAAAAAAAAAGAGAAAAGAAACATGAATCAGGAAAAAATGAGAGGTTCTTTACAATACAAGAGAGAGAGAGAGAGATATTGAACTAATGAAATTATTTATTTAGTAGTCCACTTGTACCTACACTAACATAAACTTTATCTTGTTTCTTTAACCCTGGAGAGCAGCCTTATGAAATAACATTAATGAGTTTCTCCATGTTTTTGAATGTGCTTTGAACACAGCTAATCTCCCAAGTGTCTGTTGATCGTGTTCTTCATTTTCTGAAGAATATCCAGAGTCACACTTTACCCTCTCTTTCATGGTTAAGATGAAGCATCTGCTGCCTGCTTTCTTCATTATCATCATAAAGAGTGAGAGTTTAAAAGCTAGGAGGATGGTGAAAGAGTGTAGCATGCACTTGAGAGGTAAGTGTCCTGGAAAACTGGAGACCTATGTGTGTGGACTTTTTACTGGGCTATCTTCTCTTCTCTTCTCTTCCTCTGCCTTTTTCTCTCTTTCACAGAACTAGGATTGACAGTGGTCTTGTACAACTGATTAGTGCATGACAAATAGGATGTTTATTATTTGCTTTGTGAAACCATCTCAATAATTTTTTTCAAAAATAATGTTCTCCAAGGAAGATGGGAGAAAATTGACGTTTTTTGTTCTGAGTCTTCCAAATTTCAGTTTTCTGTGATCTAGGGGAAAAATTAGAGCATGCACATTTCAAAGATTGTTATCACTGCTGAAAATACTGATGGTTTCACTTAATAAATGAGAGAGGACTGACTAAAGAAAGATTAATAAGCTTAGAATAGTGGAAAACATAAATCTATTTGTTTCATAACAGTATTATCAATGGCTCATATTCGTTCATTGTCAATTTACTAGATTAAGATTTGACAATCAGAGAACCACATAACTTATTGCAAAATTATTGACAAATAATCTGAGATTAAGTTCTATTTCTTTTTTTTAATCTTTTTTATTGACAAAACTCTAAATTACTGAATTAAAATTGGCAAATCTGAACAGCTGTGTGATCCTTGGTCAGTGAATCCAAACTGTCCAGTTAAAGTCAGGGTTTCACTGCATTTTGCACAAAGATGCAGTAGACAATCATTTAGGAATAAAAAATTACTAGAGGGGAAAAAAACACAGGTAGAAGCAGTCAGTGCTTCACACAAAGGGAACTGGAGCAGAGATGCAGTGATTTACCTGGAATTCCTCGGAGGTTTGCACGAAAATGCAGCAGCATCTTGCACCTTATTGTGCTCCTTCCCATAGGTCCATCTTTGCAGAGTTGTTCGTGTCACATAAAAAGAAAAGTGACCACAAAAAAGATGTGGAAGATAGAGGTTTTCCCAGGCTTTATGGAAAGAAAAATATATCCCAACATTCTTTTCCAGTTTTTATTTTCTATAATTCTGGAATGAAATCTACATGGAATTTCTATATTTCTTTTTAACACTTAAAATTATATTTAAGCAATATATCTGGCCACATTTTTTTCCTCTTTTATGGACTATTAAAGAAAAAAAGCAGCTAAAACACTTTATGAAAAATTTCCTTCTTTTTCGATAATGCTCTCAGAGATGCAACATCAGCAATTTTATTCTGATGCACTGTGTTTTCAACTATAAATGGCAATCTGAATTAAAGTTGTTGCTGTTCCCAAGTGTTAATTCTAAGGAGACAACTGTCACTCTCTTTTTTTACATACAGGATAAGTATAAACAAATCCCTTCTTGAAGTTCCTATCTGAATTATTGGTAGTAGTGTTTCGCATAGATTTTAAAAATCACTCTGTAAGACATGGATTCATACAATTTAATCTCTGCAGTCCTGTAAGTTTTCACTAGAACCGAAGATATTTTCTTCCTTTTTTAAAGAAAAACTGCAAACAACTCCTGTATTATTGATTAAGTGAAAATTAGTAATTGCAATCAAGGTTGTTAAGTCCTAATGAGTAGATTGGAATTGAGTAGAAATGTATTCTCTAATACTGATTAAATATGTTATGTTTATACCAGTCCAGTTGCAAGATAGCTCTGTATGAGATGTCCAGCTTCCATTACTCGTGTTTGATGTCAGCCGCTCAGCGTCACGTGTACTTTCACATCAACAGAATATTAATCACCAACTTTATCCCTGCTCATGGCAGGCAATGGAATTAGGCGATCTTTAAGGTCTCTTGCAAACCAAAGCATTTTATGAGTCTATGATTCTAACTTCATCTGCAAATTTTTATCTGAATATACATTTTTAATTTGGCTACTTGTGATTCAGGAACACTGTCTCACACTAATAACTCTGTGATGAAGTCAAAGATTAAAGGACTTCAACAACTGCCTTTGATACTGCTCAGTGCCATGCAAATGCCTGAAATATCCAAATGTTTGGCATATACACCTCTCAAAAATGTGGTCATTCCATGTATGCAGGCAATGTGTACAAATGTAGTAAATCCAAGATGATACCTGCAGTTCATACACCTGTTTCACATGACAGTAAAACATATAGGGACTCTTAAATAACTATACTGTCCTCCCTGTTCTTATTATATTCAAAGAAAAAAAAAGCCAAAAGAAATTTAATCATTTTGGCAATCAATATTCAATATTAGAATCATAGAACCATAAAATCATAGAATGACTTGGGTTGGAAGGCACCTTAAATACCATTTAGCTCCAACCCCTCTGCCATGGGCAGGGAGCCTTCCACTAGACCAGGTGGCTCAAAGCGCCACCCAGCTTGGCCTTGAACACTTTCAGGGGTGAGGCATCCACAGCTTCTCTTGGGAACCTGTTGCAGTGCCTTACCACCCTCACAGTAAAGAATTTCTTCCTAATATCTAACATAAACCCACTATCTTCCAGGCCTAAGCCATACCCCTGTTTCCTGTCACTACCTGCTCTGGTGAAAAGCCCTTCTCCAGATTTTCTGTTGACATCTTCTAGATCTACCTGGAGACTTCTGTTCTTCCGGCTGAGCACCCAAACTCTCTCAGCCCATTTCCATAGGGGAAGTCCTCCAATCCTCTTATCCTCTTCTGCACCCATTCTAATAGGTGCATGTCCTGCTTACGTTGAGGATCCTAGAGCTGCAGTGTTCCAGGTGGGGTATCTTGGTTTTGGAGACAAAACTTCAGGAGGAAACACTTCAGAATGAGCGTCTCCTCCAAAGGGAAAGGGCCTCCCCCTTTTCTCTGCCAATGAAGCAGTTTGATGACAGCAGGTGAAAGTGGAAAATAAACCCAACCAAACTGTTTATTTACACAAAACAAAAAAACCCAGGGAGAACAGGAAAAAAACTCAAAATACAACAAATGCCCGGAGAAGGGACAAAACATATGGGCTAACAACTAATCCCCCCAGTCTCTGGGAAGGGGAAGAAGTTCAAGCAGCAGCCTGGAGCAGGGCAGATGGAGGAAAACCTGCTGGTCCTCTGGTGCCGATCCTCCTCCTGCCAGCAGGTGAAATGGTTCGGTGTTCCTTGGGGCTCGGACCAGCTGGGGCCACCCCGCGGGCCCGCCGGGGCCACCCTGCACCAGAGAGAAGGGAAGGAGGGCAGGGAGACCAGGGAGAGGGAAAGGAAAAAAACCCCAAAACTTTTCCTCAGCTAGCAGGAATAAGAGGAAAGAACAGGAAAAAAAACAAAGAGCAGCACAGGCTCCCGGCAGCACTCCCTCCCAAGCACCACCCGGACTGTTGGAGCCCCACAGCCATTGGACCCCCATCCGTTGAACAGACCCGAAACCAGGTCCCGCGGCTCTGGCCCCAACCCCTGGGTCCATCTTAAAGATATAGCATCTTTGGGCATTACACAGATGGTTAAGGAATAAAGAAGCCTTATAACATCACCCCACGACATGAGGTCTCAGCAGAACAGAATACAGGAGCAGAATCCTCTTCCTCTCCCTGCTGGCCACACTGCTTTGGATGCAGACCAGGATAAAATTTGTTTTCTGAGCTGCAAGTGGGCGTTACCATGCAACGACAGTCCTGAGTTCTTCTCAGAGTTGCTCTAGATCCATTTTCTGCCCAGCCTGTATTTGTGCTTGGGATTGCTCCAGTCCAGGAACAAGACCTTTCACTTGGTGTTGTTGAACTTCATGAGGTTTGCACCGGTCCAACTCTCAAGCCTGTCCAGGTCCCTCTGGATGGCATCCCTTCCAGCAGCTGGTTTTTCATTCTTCTAGATCCTGCCTTTTCCTTCTGTTACTCAGGTGGTGTGGATGAAGTACTTGGCAAAAAGTATAAGGTACAAAGATGAAGTACAGAGGCAAAAAAGTCAAGTAGCATAGATTCGTGTCCTGGGGAAGCAGGTCTTCTGTGTCCTTCTGGAGGAAGGCCAGACAGGAGGAAGCGCCCACACTTTCCCTTGTCTTCCTTCTATCACTGACGTACCTAGAGAAGCTTTCTTTGTTGCCCTTGACATCCCTGGCCAGATTTTCTTCTATCAGCATCTTAGCTTCCCTAACCTGATCCTTGGTTGTTTTCTCTGTATTCCTCACAAGCTATTTTTCCCTGCTTCCACTCTCTACAGGCTTCCTTTTTAGTTTTGATTGTTCATCCACACAGGTCTCCTGGACTTTTTTCCCTGACTTGGTCTTTGTAGGCATGTATTTCTACTGAGCTTCGAGGAATTGATCCGTGAATATCAACCAGCGTTCTTGGGCCCCTCTTCCCACCAGGGCTTTGTCCCATAGTACTCTACCAAGCAGACCCCCAAAGAGGCCAAAGGCTGCTTCCCCAAAGTTCTGGACAGGGAGCTTGCTGTGTACTCTCTTCACTGCTCTAAGTATTTTGCTTCCTCCACTATTTCGTCATCATTGCAGACTAGGCTGCCGTATACGTCACATTCACCACCAGTCCCTCCTTTTTGGTGTGAACAATATCTAGCACAGCACTTCTAGACTCCTCATTGGAGAAGGAAGTTACCATCAATGAATTCCAGGAACATGCTGGATTGTTTATGCTCAGCTGTGTTTTCCCTCCACCAGCTACTGGGGAGGTTGAAGAGCCCCATGAACACCAGGGCTTATGAGCAAGAGGCTGATCATATCTGTTTGTAGACAGCCTCATCTGCTTGGTCTTCCTGGTCAGGTGGCCTGTAGCAGACCCCCACTGTAATGTCCCCTGTCCCTGCTGTCCCTTTAATCCTGCCCCATCACCTGTCTGTCTCTCATCCCCCCCGAGGCAGAGCTCTGTGCTCTCCAGCTGGGCACTGACACAGAAGGCCACACCGTCTCCTCATCTCCCCTGCCTGTCCTTCCTAAAGAGCCTGTATCCTGCCATTCCAGCACTCCAGCCACAGGAACCATGCCACCTCATCTCCACTATGCCAAGAAGATCACAGCCCTGCAGGCACACGTGTGTCTCTAACTCCTCTTGTTTAAGCCTACGTCTAAAACCCATGTTTCTTCTTTTGTAGTGAGGAGAAAGTATATTATTTTGATAAATCTTAGATGATTCAATAAATTTTATTTCTTTCATTATATGTACAAATATAAAGAAGATTATGAAAAAAATAGAAAATTCTTTACTTGATATATCTTTTTCTGAAATCTATAGATATTTTACTGATATGGAGAATCTAGGACTGAACAAAAACCCCTACTTATAAGGTCTTCCAGTACATTGCATTGCTTAAAGATGTTTTCTAAGTGTCTGATTTTCCATGAATTTAGATTTGTTCAGAAAACTGTAAGACTTCTGCATTATAGCCTCATATGCCTGCTAACACAGTTTACCTTGCAAGGTTCAGCATAGTGTTTTCTCAGTTTTTCCATTTTAGCAAAATGTCAAATCAAGTATCATCAGAGTAGCAGATGAAAAGGACCTAACAGGAAGCTGAGTGACCTGGAAAATATTTTGAATGGGAAATATTTTTGTACAGAGACAAGAAAAACAAGTATCACATCGTCACTTCTTCAACCATTTTGGTGTCAGTAGAAAATGGATAATTTTGGTGGGAAAGGAATTGTTCCATTATATCAATATATTTTAGCTAAGCTCACTAGGACAGGCAGTGCTGACTCTGCAATCTGTCCTTTTCACAGACTCATTGAAGAATGTTTGGAAAATTTCAGAAATTTACACAAATTGTATTGCAGTATATCACTCTCTGTATAAAAAGTTAAATCCAGTGGGAGTTACGAAAAATAAAAAAAAAGAAACATTTTACTAATCTAATATGATGAATTTGTATATTACATTTACCCAAAAATACAGATGTCTGTCAAAGTAGTAGTAAATGCTTTGGAAAAAAAAAAGATAAAGACATATTAAAAATTTAGTCAGAAAACTGATGAAGAAGGGACACAAATTTAATGAATTATTTTCCTGCATTTTTTAATAAACCACTTCTTTTTGATTTGATCATATTTCCCCCATAATTTCAATCATTTTTCTACTCAAGTCAGTGTTCATGTGCCTAAATAATAGTGCATGTAAAATGATAGCAAATTTATTTTAAGGTTTAGAGTCCTTCTAACTAGGCCATCCAAAACACATGGTCAGTTTTGCTTTCCTAATTTTTATTTTTTTGCCATGCTATTGAGAAAAATGTAAATGTTTGAATCGAAAGCCAGTTTCCTGATAGTCAGTATTCACTTCTAGAATTTTGAAGCCTCATGCAGAAAAAGAAATTGAATCTGCTACTACCTGAGGTGAGCAATTAAACCTCTGACTCATGCTAGGCACTGCTATGGCCATGGTTGAAGTAAATTTTTACACTATACTCTATATTCTGATCACAGCTCTCAGATGACGGCCTGTGAGAGCACAAAGGATTGTTCATCTTGGGACTTGAGGTATTTAATTCTGCTAATCACAGAGGCATTTCATTCTAGCAAGGCTGAAACCTGAAAGAGTAGAAGTGCTGAAACTGTAGTTCTGTACTCAAAATTCTGTCACCTCCAGACTTTCTTTGCTTTAAAGATTAGGTGGCAACTCAGAGATTTTATGTTATCTAATTAGAGTGCTATTTAGTTATTTAAGGATGATTTAGTTACTGGGGGCTAATGAAAGGAGAAAGGATGCATGGAGAAGAAATGATGGATTACAAGCATTGTGAAATAAAAGCTTAAATGTATTTCTAAGCATCACAATGTGACTATCCTTAAGGAAGAAGTGCTTACATAAAGTGTGTACATCAAAGGACTGTGTAGATGCTCGAATGCAGCTCCCTTCTCTCAAAAATGCCACTGGAATGTGAACCACTATGTTTTCTTCCCACTCGTTCTTTCTCCAATTTGTCTGTCACTTCCTTCTACCTTCACATCTATCTTTATCCTTCCTTTTTCTGACCAGCCTGTTGTTTATGTTTCATTTAAATTCCGTGACTGGAAAATGAAGGCCAGGGGTATTGCTTATGGGAGTGTGGTGTCCTGAAAATAATATTATTACTTTTGCAGTTAGAACCATGGCAGTCCTGGCCTTATGCATAGACAGACTAGACCTGATAAGTGAATTGTTTACAGCCCACAGATCTGATTGGAATTAACAGAAGAAGTCAAATAGCTCATCTTGAGTTAAGAAAAGAATTTCTTTCTTTCTTTCTAAATCTTTGCAAAAAGAAAAATGATAGGCAGGCTTACAGTGCTGGTGCTTCAATCCACTGATCTCTTTTTAGAGTTTATGAAATGAAAACTAGTGTAAGTGCAGAAAGGCACAACGTGAAAAAGGTTATTATTTTATGAATAGCTGCATGCACTAGAAAGTTTCACTGATTTTTGACTTCTGGGAAATTTGGAAGAGTAAGCTCAAGGACACAAAATTAATAAAATTCCCACAAAACAAGCAGTGCACAGCATCAAATATCAAAGTTCTGATGTAGCAGAGAAAACAATCTAAAAATCACATGAAAAAATATCTGTCAGAACTTTTGTACAGGGCATAGTCATTTAATCTCAGAGCTTACAACTGGGAGCATTTTAGGATCCATCTCTTGAATAGTAAGAGATTATCATCTTGCAAATGGTTTTGAGGGGGAGCAGTAAATATCTGAACTATTGTGACAACCCACCAGCAACTAAATTGTTCCTAGACAAAAATTCAGCCCTTCTTCTACTGTTGTGAGAGTTATCCCTGTGCCTTTTTGGGAGAACAGCTCAGAGCACCTTTGCTCAACCAGTGAAAGAGAGCAACCGAGGTTCCTCTGCACTTGATGACTGTAGGCAGGGTTGTGCAATCGCCAAAGACTTGGTGAAAGAGTAAACTACAGGGTTTAGTCCTTACTAAGTAAAAGTTATCATAACAGGATGATGATAATTTCTTGCACTTGATATGAGCCTGACACTGACAAGTAAAGGCTATTTTTATACTACTGAGTTGGAAACACCTCATTTTGCAGCAGAGTGCAAGTCACCCACTGCCTTCTCTTCCCTATGAATGAACTAAACTGTTCCCTTGAATGAGAAGTTACCAACCATATTTTATCCTACCAAGTCCTATACATGAAGTGACCATAAATACAGGCAGCTGCAGCCTGCAAAGCCCATCCCAGAAGTGTGCATTTCAGCTGCACTGCAGCAGAAGACAAGACACCATTAGCAGCAAGACGTGCCTGCAATTCTGTGCTATGGGTAAAAGGCAGTCCTGTCTCAGTGATTGTGTGTGGCATGTGAACATCTAGTCAAAGAACTCCCTGGTCATTGCAGGGATTTGGAATAGATAGCCATTTAAAGGTCTATTCCAAATCAAATTATTCTACAATTCTGTGATTCTATAACAGGTTCCTCAGCTGCAAGATGTGCATGATAGAGTCAGACTAGGGGCTGATGTGAAACAGAAGGGTCTTGTGTTGTGGTTTGCTTTGGCAAAATGCTAAATGATATGAACACTGTGACTATTGTTCAGAGACCATATTCACAACATGTACTGAAACGAGAAGGCTGATCCACACATCTAAATTAGATTCTACTTATCTGTAAAGTTTGCTAATTAGTTCTGCTAAAGTGCATGCTTCTTTGCTCTGGAAGTGCAGTATTATTAAATTACAAGCAACATAATTTCGTGGTAATTATGATTCCATTCCAATGTATTTATTAAAGAACAATGATTTTGAGGAGTTTCTCCAGCAAACAAAACTCCCTCTGGCTTTATGACTTATCACAAATCAGTAACATTCACTTGACAAAACATAAAAAACCTAAAAACAGTTGATTGTACAACTAGATGAAATGGGAATAAGAAATTTAATCACGTGTATTAGTGCAGAAGAAAAAACAAAAAAATTCTTTGCAAACAAAAAGAACAATTAAATCCAGCACCCAAGTGATTTATTTGGGCAATCTTGATCGCAGTACATTAGTCTTCATTTTGGTTTCTGAATCTGTTGTCCTACCTGAGATCCCTCAAATAGTCAAGAATGCCACTGTGATGAAATAAATTAAAAATATCCCAGCTACACAGAGGCCACACTTGACATAAACTGTTAATAATGAAAATATGGATCAACAAAGGAAACATACTGATGTAGTATGTCTGAAAGCTTATTGATTCTCCACTACTTAGTTCTTTTCACCGAAGAATTATTGTCAAAGAATGAGTCACAGGACAAAATATAGGATGCATTTTTCACTGTTCTTTTTTACAAGATTTTAAAAAAGTGATTAATGTATTTTTGATTTATTGTATTTTAATTTAACACACTTAAGTCCAAAGCATGGGATCCGTCCTAAAGAATATTACATATCAACAGATCATAGTGGTATTTGTTAAAGAAAATTCAGCAGAATATTTGTATACAAATATAACTACGTCTATAAATAGATATACATATGTATAAAAGACAGGAAGACAATAAAAACATGTAATTGTAAATAACAGTTGAGCTAATACAGGAAAAGAAGGTTTTTTGGAAAATAGACAATGAAGGACTTGTCTAGGAAAGGAAGTAGCAGATATGACTACAAATTGTCACTAAGAGAAAAGCACATCAGCTGTTTATGTCTGCTGAATTTATATGCTTTTCAATTTAGTTGTTGTTCTTCCTTATTAAACCCACTGAAAATAAGTCTGATTGTGTGGAGCCATTTCCAACTGCCCTTTCCAAAGATTTAGGGAAAACTTCTAGGTTTCCCACTTTACTCTGTTGCCATTTTATCACGGAAAAAAATCCCATGTTGAACTGGGATTAGGAATTCTATTTAATAGAAAGAATGTGAATGATGAAAAAAAAAGTTATCCTAGTAGAAGTGTAAATGCAAAAAATGCAGTATGTCAGTAACTACCCTGAGCACTCAAGAGTTCTCCTCAAAATCTACTTTATTCCAGAGATCCATCATGGTGATCAGCATTGACTGAAGATACTTCTTCCTCCATTGATTTCTGTGATAATAGCTCTCCAATAAGCCTCAGAGGGCTGAAATGGGAAGACCTTCTAATATGTCTGTCATACATTGAATTGTCTGGATGTTTGCTGAAGGATCACAGGGCTCTGGTTTTTAAATTCTCCATATAACTTGTTGTTTCATTTAAGAAAAAAGGAAAAAAAAATAGCATTAAAACCAGGGAACACCACTGAAAAATTATAAAAATACTTTGTTTTATCTACTTTTGTGAGACGGAATCGTAAAAAAACTTTGTCTTTCCTTCTCCATTTCCATTGGACATGCAATTGGCTAACAGGCTGCTATATTACACCTGGGGCTGCTCGTGCTGGGGAGATTGCTTTCCTGATAGACCATGTAGCTCATGGACATTTCTAGATTTTTTTTTTGATTACCAAAGCTGTCACTGAAATGTGTTCCTTTCTCTGTGTTATTCCAACATTTTAACTGAGCAGAGTGGTGGCACAAAGGCTTTATTTTCACTCTGGGGTCTGCCGATCCTATGGCTCTCCATGGCGGAAAGGTGGAAGTCTTGGTCACCTGCAGCCTCCACACACTGCTCCTCAGCTGTGGTCTCAGGCTCCCCATTGAACAGTGTCTGTCTGTGAGATGACTGGACTCAGCTTCTTGTCAGGGTAACCGGTGCGAGCCCAAGGGAAGAAGTTGGACTTGTTGATGCAGAGAGATGATGTTAAACCTGCCGTCACAGCCTTAAGAGTCCCCTGAGATGGAAAATGAAAATATCTCCCTGGGTTAGGTGCCACCTTCTGTGCTAGACTGACCCACTTAAAAAGAGAAGTCAGAGATTTTCCCCCCTTCTGTGACCAAGGTCGAGATTTCATGAAAGAGTTAATAGAGACTCCTGAGAGAAAGTTGTTTATGTGACTTTTTCAGACCTGATGCACAACATTCTCAGGTGCTGGCATTTCCTAAGACTTCTCCTGTGAACCTTTCTTTCTCTTTTGTTTTCCTTGTCAGAAAAGACCTACTCAGCCTTTTAACCTGTTGAACTTTGCAGTCTTCAACCAGCTAGCTGTTCTGCTGTAAGGATGCATGAAAAGAAGTTATTCACAGTCTCTGACAGTCTGCCTTAGGGCACAGCCTCAAGGTTTTATACAAGTAAAAGTGTTGTTCTATAAAGTCTATAGAAATAATAAAATATAAGGTTATGGTGTACTTTGACTGACTTGGCCTGCAGAAATCTTGTAAAGGAGTTAGAATTTTTCCATAATTTTTTTGAAAATAGTTGTTCTTGCTACAAATCAGAACAGCAGTGCTTCATATTGGTGGAAGTGTATATTTGTATATTGTCTTTCTATCTAATTAATAGATTTAAGGCTATCCAGTCAAATAATCGTGTCAGTTGAGGGTTAATACTGAGTTGGTAATGGCTACAGTATGTTATGGAAATTGGACTTACAGGGTTTTTTTTCTGCTATTCCACAAAACTATTCATATTACTTGTATCCTATTTCTTACTCAGCACGTAGACAATCAATACAGATTAGTATACTTTAAATATTTGATAGTAAATATTGTGCAATTAATCAGAAATAACATAATATGAGAGAAAAAGAATAAGATATAAAGTATTTTTCACCCACAAAGTCCCATGAGGTGCAATTGTGCAATTATCTAAATGACTTTCAAAACTATTTACTAGTGTAGAAAAGTTATAATATTTGTCATATCTTCCATACTGCATGTGCCTGGTTCAAAACCTTGACAATTTTTTCTCATGGCAATTAAATTGAAGAAATTTAACAATAAAAGTCTGGGTGGGTGATTTATACTCTGTGTCAGTATTACTGCATCATTTGCAAATATTTTCAGCAGCAGCTAATACTAAAGGCTTTGGTACCCAGATTCTAGGGATAATGTGGTATACCATCCTGGTGTTTCTGTCAGTGAAAGAGACCTTGCTCAATTATTATGAAAGGGGAAATTTGTTCCGAAAAAAGGACAAAATAGGAACACTGCAATTTCAATTGTAAAAATTGAAAAAATATGGTTTAATCAAAACCATCAATAGCCACTATTATACTATTAACTTGTGGTGTTTGTTTGTTTTTCTAACCTTTATAGTACAACTGAATTTTCAGTATATTGAATTTAATGTCAAGTCAGAATTTAATTGAAATATAAAATCAGAATAGTCTCGTTGAATATCGTCATGGCTGACAAATTTTCTTTTAAGTGAGAATTTTAAACAATTACAATTTGAATTGGTGAAAATCAGTACTGAAATTGCTGCAGTCAAGAGCAATCAAAACGGACCCAACACAACCCCTATAAGCTTGAAACTAGAGACAATCAAGCAAAATGTGTGACGATCTACTTCTGTAGTGTGCAAAGCACTGTAGACATGGTACTCTTCCCCAAAACAGCACTATCTTGACTGTCTTTATAACATTATGCTTGTATTTCATCCATAATCCACACTTCTCACTGCAAGGAATGCAAGGATTGTGTCTTGGTTTCCTGAAGTCCAGGTCTCTCCAGTGCCTCAGTCTTTGCTGTTAGGACCAATGGTTAATTACAGACAGGTGTTTCAGTTCACGCTTTAATGACAGTTCATTTCTGTCGTAACCATGACTGCAGATTTGAAGAGAAGGTGAAAAAAATCCAGATTTTAATAGCTTCATCCTCTAAATAGAGGACTTCTGGACTGCTTTTTGTGGTCTTTTTGGTAGCAGTTATTGACTGTTTCTTGGACTGTATAACTAGCAAGAAATAAATTTCCCACAACTAATGCTTCTCAAATTGTCCCAATTTCCCAGTTATCAGTGCTGAATTAAAGTTAATTATAAGTTGGTGATAACTTACATTCTTCAATTCATACAGGTTTTTTTCTCATGTTTGGAGGAACAGTGATACAGCTTTCCTGTGGCTCTTCAAAAATTTTTTGTACATTTTATGAAGGACTAAATGCAACTCTCTTAATGCAAACTATGACCCTTAATCCTAATGACTTTTAACTGATATCTGTTTTTTATGTAGGAGATAACATCTCATGGGCCCCTGTAGTTTTGCTCATATTTTGATGGTCTACCCAGCAGTACAGGATTTCTGTACTACCTAACATAGCAAAAAATGTTCTTTCTTAGCTGAAGAACCTGAGAAAGTGTGGGCAGTGCATAATGAGCCATGTTTGAAGGATGATGGAAATGAACACTTGAAATCAAACCGGTCTTTATTAGAGGAAACCGGGCTCAGATACTCAGATGTGTGCTATGAATGTAAACCATCTCTCTCCTTAAATGTGGCTGTCATAAAAGTATATGAAAACAAAAATATTAAGATAAAAAACACCTACCAAAGAATTAAAATATTTCAGTTTCTGTGATGGTGCTAAGGGAAAATTGTGTTTGGTTAGTTCCACCTTCTTGACAGCTTTGAGCCTCACAAAGTTTGCAGAAAATTGGATAACAAAAATTTTTACCTAGTTACCCTTTTTCTTCAATATGGATATGATAAACATCTTTGTAGTTATTGGATGAAATTATAGAGATGTTTAGATTGAGAATTGGCATTATTGATCAGATTATTTTTTGTGTTATGTTGGTGTCACAACGAACTGGTTTGGACAGTTCACTTCTAATATCCTGAACCAGATTCATCAACCAGTGGGACTCATCAATTAGAGCAAACATAGTTCCTTGATAGGTCCTCCCAGATATCCTGAATTAATCAAGGAATTTCCAGCCCCGCTCAGCAAGCACCATTCTTCTGATAGCATTACCCATCTATTTGTACTGCTAGGTCGTACCAAATCACAATAATGGATCTTCTGAATGTTGACCAGAGCCTGGGTCTAGAGGCAGAAATTAAGGCATATGTGATGGTACGATCTATCACGTGACTTAGCAGAGCTCTGTGGGCAAAAAGAAAGGCCTGCTCCACCATAATTGAACAGAAATGGTGCCAGTGATTTAACATAGTCACATATGAGTTAGCATTTTATAATCTCCCACATATATAGTATTATCTAACATTTATAAATGTCTTTGGTTTGCCTGAAATATTTTCAGTACAGAGCAAGCGATGTTGGAAAATCTGATGGCCCCAAACTTAGTGTGGAATGCTCAGAAATTCAGCAGTACCATCATCATCTTGATCACTGTAAAGGTTGCACAGACCCCAGGATTATCATTCCCCCATTTTGCTTCTGAGACATGCCATCCCTTAACCCCCAAACAATGCCTTGGTTTTATTTATATGAGAAATAAAAGCCAATCTGAATTCTGAAGTACCACGAGCAGCTTTGCAAATATTATTGCTCCTTTTTTTTTTTTACAGATGCTGTAGATAATAGGTGCTTCAGATTTACTAAAGTGCATGATTGCTTTTTAAACTGTGCATTTCTTCATAATAATGCATTGTAAATAAGTTGTTGTACTGTAAAACATTGCCACTCTTTCACAAGCCTCTAAAGTTCTTAAAAGCACTCACTCTTATTTGGCTTTTAAAAACTAGCTATTAAGATTTACATTTGTGACTGTGCACAAATACATAAAATCATCATAAAAGCCAGGGGTTTAAGGGCCTGCCCTTCCATTCACCAGGTCAGGAAGAACTTTTAGATCTGTCTCAGAGGATTTCTTGCTATTACAAATATGAAACTAGGATGTTAAAATGAAAAAGAAGCAAATTTAATAATAATAATAGTAAAAAATACTTGCAAGGGACAGAGCTCAGCTTGATGGCTTCAGAGAGTGGAAGGAGATTATGTTAAAGCATAAATGGAGTTTTAACATTTTTAAATCCAGAAGGTCTAATCTAATCTAATCCTTTTCAATCCAATTTTTTTAATGCAGCCTAGACATCAGATTAAAGCTTGCACTTTTTTAGGCCACTGCAAACAGAATCAGCATCTGTGCTGCCTTTCTAATATTCAACATTTCAAAGGGATTTTAAATGAACCAAAAGAATAATTATAAAATATAAACAAAGGAAGAGCTGTAAGTTAGATACCAGGTATCCCATTCCTACTTTAAGGCAAAACAAATTAAAATTCGTTTTTGTAACTCCGCCTTTTCTGGTAAATGAAATAACTATTAAAAAATATAAAAAAGGAAGAACCTATTCCTGATGTCATTTAACACTACAAAGGCAATGGCTACACAATAAGAGGGTTTTTTTGTGACGTAATTCCTTTCCTTTTGTTGCTTTGTAAGTATTTTAGTTTGCTTTCTTTCAACTGTTTTCCTTTTTTTTTTTTTTTTGTGGGTTTTTTTTTTGATGCTGCTGCATTTTGAATTTCTTATGATCTTATGTCCTTGTAATGTTCGAAGTAATATACTCTAGATTACCAGGTCCCATACAGCAGCTGTCTGCCTGTACAAACATTTCCAAGATCTTTTTTGCGTCCTGTGCCAGTCAAATGAGAAACTACTTATTGCTCATCAAACAAATCTGTCTTGTTGAGTGATCTTTCTTTTAATGCCCTTGTTTCTCCCAGGGGAAACCCAAAATATTCTATGAGATGCTTTCATTTAGATTTGCAAGTTCTTAGTCATTGGGATAAAAAAGTTAAAACACTGGTAGGGAGATGACCACCACCTATGTGTATTAGAATATAATTGTTAAGACATTTGGGCCTGGCTCTATTCCTGGTAAAGTCAATGAAAAGCCACAGTGAGATTCTCTCTAGCAGAAAGCAATTTAATTTAGCAGCGAATAATTTGAAAATACAACCCTCAAATGTTACTGTTTTGAGATTTGGGAACCCCCTCAAAAATCTGTAGTGGCAGAAAAAATTTCTTTAGAAATACCTTGCATGCAAATACGATTCTGTTTTTTATATACATCTTAATAGGTCTTCAAGACATAATTTTGAGGCTCCTTCCACAGTTCGGCAGTCTAAACTGGATCCTATGATAAAATTTTTACTTTATTGAAAATACCTCAGAATAGTTTTGTTGAAGGCGATGAGCTCTGGTGGACCGAGTAATGAAAATGATTTATGTTCTTATGAATTAGTAGTTATTCAAAGAGAATAAGCATGGATTTGGATTCTGAGTGGCCTGAACATACACAGAGTAGATTTAAGCCTTAATGTTCTTGACAAAAAAAACCCCCAAACCCAAACACCCCCTTCCCTGCTCCCCCCTCCCCCCCAAACCAAAAAAAAGAGCAGTTTAGTGTTTTCTTTCATAAAGAGAACAAATTTTCACAGCTCAGAATAGCAGGTGGGACTAAAGAACCCTTTTAATGTCAAAAATTAAGATAATGACAAATAATTAAAATACACTATGAGGCACCAAAATCTCTTGCCGGTAAATCAGACTGAAATGAACCTTCAGTGTCTAATTCTGAAGCCAGTCAAACTGATGGGTGCCCAAAAGACTGGCAAATTCAAGATCCATTTATCCTTTTTGCCCTTTGTATAGCATCCTATAATCAATCAGTTTCATCTGAAACGAACAGTATACAAGAGTAAACAGGTGCTGTGCAGTGTTTAGAAGTGCATCTGTAGGAAATAATCAGGGTGTAGCATGTTCTTTTGGAGGTGATGTTTTCATATATATTCCCAAGTGACACCAAGGAGAGAGAAAGGAGACGCTGGGGAAGTTCATAATAGATGCACTGAAATAAATGGTATATAAATCCTAAGAGAAGCCAAATTCTTGTACGGATTCTGACAAATAGCCTTTTATGGTCTCATCTCCCTTTATTTTCCTCCTTTCCATATGCTTTCCATAAACTTCCCAATTATTCTGAGATGAAGTTATGAAGACACACATAAAGAAACAGCTCACTGCTAATAAGTGTAGCAGAGATGCTGGACTGCGAGAGTGAAGTGGGGGAGCTGAGAAAACTTGCCATTTCTCATGCCAAATATATGCAGGTTGGTCACTGGAATGATTGTTTGTGCACCACAGCCTGCTGGCAAAAGACCTGAGTAAACAAGGAAACAGAGACTTTAATGCATTTGAATTTGCCCTCTAACTGGGGAAGTCAAAGACCAAGAGTTTGGATTGCATGTGGGTACATAAAACCATATTATTGTTTAGACAATGCGTTTCAAAAGGGAGGATGCACAAATGCTATCATAACACTAACAGCTATTACTACTTAAGCATCTCTAAAGTGAGCTAAAATGCGGATTTACCTGTTTCAGTACATACACTGTAGTTTTTTGCTAGTACACTGTTAAAAAAACCACCAACCATCTCTAAAATATTTTAGTTCGTACGTGGGAAAACACACTGGTCAGACATTTTAAAAAGAGCGAATGTATCTAAAAGGTGCAGGCATGTAGATCATCCATTTAAACTATCAAAAGAAAATTCAGTTATTGTTTGGAGAAGTACCTAACATTGGTTTAGTGAGTATGTATATTCAAAGCACCTGGTGGAACAGTCAAGATCTGAAAGGATCTGCAACTTTCTGTCATGTAAAATAACAAAGACCATTTTTTCATATGTTCTAAAATACATTACAAGTAGGCACAGAAGCCTCTGAGTTAGGGAATGTAAACTCTCATAGTCAATACCTTGTTTATATTTGCATTTTCCTAATTTCATGTGAATAAATGTCTGCACAGAATATTGGGCAATGAGGAATCCAGATACTCATTTTATATAATGATTCCTTCTTTGTAAGTTAGCCTTTCCACTTCCAAAATTACACTCTAGACCACACTCTCAACCTGAGAAAATAAATAGAACCCTATTTCCTTGAAATAAGCATGAGATATTCAGCCCAAATCTTTCCCTGACAAGCGAACATTTTATCTGTTTGCACTTTTGGACTCACAAGGTCTTATGTGTACTGTGGTTGAGATCTGTCTAGATGCTTATTCATTCATGAAAAAGCATCTTTCATCTATTAAAAAATTACTGACATTGGAACAGGACAGTTGCAATCTTGATTTTCTATTGGCCCATTCCTTTTGGGGGCAACACATTATCCCTCCAGCTGCCTTGTCCTTACTGTACACACCATCTAACAAACAATGTCTGCTTTTTAGGCCATGGGTAGTGGGGTGTAATCAGGACTGCAAACCAAGTTTTTTCCATTAAAATGGGTGGTGGGGTGTAATCAGGACTGCAAACCAAGTTTTTTCCATTAAAATGGGATATTAAAACTTCATATTAAAGCCTAAGAAAAGGTCTCATCACTTCTGCTTTTGCATATTATTGTAGTCAAGTGCATAATAAAACCCTGAGCAATTAAATAATGAATGGCAAACTCCTCTGATGGTTGAAGAGAGAAAGAGAAAGTTTTTATTATAATAAACAGTGATAGCTTTCTTCCCCCTGCTTCTGACTTTCTGTTGACATTGGTGTTGCTTATCTTTTCCAGCCTCCCACACATATTGATTACCTCTCAAGCGATGCCCTCTGTTCTCCCTTGACTTGCTGCTTTATCTTGCTCTGTAACACTTGTACATTTTTAGTTACTCCTATTCATACACATGGGCCAAATTTATCCTTGGTTTTCTGCCAGGGAGTTACATCAAGTATAAATTTGACCCTCTCAGTCTTTCTTACTGCTTCTGAAATCAGGTTTCCAAACAGATGAAGACTGGGTACCTCTGATGAAGTATTTGGAGTGTAAGATTTGACCCTGCCCACAGAGAGAAAAACAAGATCTCTAATCAAAACTAGATCTTCTTCATAGGCACAATCACATGAGTTTAAGTCTGTGACAGACTTTCTGTCCTCCACTTGTTGCCAGGGGTTTCTGCAGTTACATGACGAGCACATAGGTTTCGGTGTGTATTCTCTGCTGTATTCTGTACGTACCTCCAAGGCTGATTTGAAGCCTTCTTTGTGATCCTGTTATCTTCAGCTGTTGGTATGCCGCTGAGTCCTCCAGCACAAGTCGGAGGAGGAGAGTGTCCCGAGGGAACAGCTGAGGACTGTGCCAGGTTCCAGCAACACTTCAGCAGTGCCCTGCTTCTCCCGGAGTGATATGGAAACCTCTGCGACAGCTTTAGGCACACATGAGCCTTCCGTGACTCCCCAGGAATGCACATCTCTTGGGTCATAATGTAGTATAAATGCTGGAATATAATTTATATATAAAGTACAATTCTTACTTTTATATGCAGAAAATACTGCAGTCTTTGCTAACAGCAGCAATACGGTTTGCTTGCTCTCACTCTTGTGGTACAGAAAAACGTTGCTCAATTTGAAAGCATTTGAAACACATAGCAACAATTTTTAGATGAGATATACTGATTAATATATGCCCTACATAGCTTTGTATTTAATGCTTCACTCATTGCCCTTGAACTTTTCCTGTCTTTAGGGAAGACTGGTACAAATGGGTGGATTTAGAATGAATTTTTTTCTGTCACAAGGCATCCTCTGCACATTTTTTTGCATATGGATTTTGTTTCCAGATTGTAGCAAGGTTCTACATTCAAATTTATTGTAGTGGGAAAGAAATAGTAAAAAATTCATACCAGTTCACCAATAAACTAGCAGATGGTAAATGAATTCAGTTTCTTTGTTTCTGAGTAGGATAGAAAGGTAAAAACTTTTAAAAATACTAATATCAACACAGTAAAGGTTATAAAAAATTAAGTATGACTTCTGTTTTAATTACTTGAACAACATGACATTAAGGACAGCTTACTAAGGGCAATATTTTTAAAGATGAGGAATATTTCACATCTTATTTCTATGGTGTCCACTGTGATGCAGTCACCCATTTTAATATGTTTTTCCTGAATAAACCAATATAACCAAATTTACTCACAGTGATTACAAATATCATGCATTTTACATATATGGCTACATCTGGATACATGTGTATATTCAACCATTCACTGTGAAGTTGGAAAATTAGATTACACATGGGTGAAAAATTTGACTTTAATAAATTTACATAATTTTTAATGCAATCACTGAGAGATATATCATCTCTGACAAACAGCAAGAGCAGGCAGGATATTGTAAGCACCTTTTAAAGATATGTCTAATCACTCCATGCAATAATACCATGAAGAGTTTGTGCACTCACGGTGCAAAAACCCACAGGGGATGATTCCTTACTTTCCCCGGGAGATTTATTCTAGGAGCATAAAACACTCCACTGGCAGAAGTTTTTGTTCATATTTAGTTTGCATTTCCCCTTTTTCAAACGTTATTTTATTACACCACTGTCTAACTCTGATTTATTGTATTATATGTTTTAAATTTTACTTCTAGTCCTTTTTATCAGTTGCTGTGAGAATATGACTTTTATGGTGTTCGTGAAGTCTCTTTCCTAGAGCAGTTTGGGAGCTAACAGCGATCAAAAAGTCTAGATGAGAAAAAGAACTTATTGGAAGGATTACAATCTGATATACAGTTTAATAAATTATACATTGCTATACTAATATTACCGTACTTATGTGTTGAATATAACCTGCAAAGAGAGAAGGCATTTTGGAGACAAAAACCAGAAAATTAATGTGTTTAGTTTTCCATATTCAAATGAAATTTAGCTCTTATTTTTCAGACAGATGTATTTTTAATTAGTTTTTAAAGTAAAACCATGAGGATATTAAATAAATATATCAGTAACTATGTGAGAAACACAAGATTTGAAACCTTGACTATTTTACAGTTTTCCTTCTTTTCCTGGTAGGGGTTCAGAAATACAACATTTTTGTTATAATGTTCATGTTGACAGAGGATGTTCTCAGAAGCCTTGTCAGTAAGCTCTTGGTGTCTACATCATGTTTCACAAACAAGGTCTGTTCAACTGTCCTATTTTTAGACCAGAGAACTGGAGCACAGGGATGCAGACTCTCACCTTTGATCAGGAAACTCCTAGGTCTCTGATCTAACACTAGGTGAGCTTTCCACCACTGGCCTTATGCTCCATCATTATAGACAGGAATGATGTTATTTGTAGCATAAAAAAGGTACACAGAAACATAATCATTGGTAAGAGAGCATTGATCTGGAGGATGGAGCTCTGACATAAAGCATTTTCATTGTGCAGGTGTCCTTCCTGCGGTCTCCCGCAGCTGATCACCAAAGAGCAGGTTGGAGAGCAGTTTGCTGCGATTTGAGCCTTGCTTTGCTGTTGCTTGCTCTTTCCTTGCCAAACACACAATGTGGTTCTGAAGCTAAGCCAACTTTTTAAAGATGAAAAAAGTGATATTTTACAAAATTTCTCCCACTACAGAAGCCAAACTTTCCAATTTCAAATGACGCACACAGTATCCAGTTCAACATGCGAGGCAGTTTGGGCCTACCCCCGGCAGTAAAATAGACTTACACCTGTCCTCTGTTCTTTGTCATCCCCTCAGCTGCTTTAAAGTTTGAGTGTGAATATAGTATTCCACTTGTATATTGTAGATGTTATCTAAACCCGAGCTCAAGCAGGCGGCCCATGCAATGACTGCGACCTTGGCAAATAAAAATAAACTCTTAAATTAGGCAGATTTCCCTCACCAGATATGTATCCTGTTTCAATGTATCTCACAGAACTCAGATTCTTGCCTCACAGTTACAAGCTGAAAGCTATACCAGCAAAACAATGTGAACATTAATGGTACTAACACAAGAAGTACTGGAGGTTGTCTGCCAGCCATTCAAATATTTTTTTTTCTTCTCTACAACACACACCAGTTTGAGACTTTCTTTCAACTGATGCAAGAAAAGGATTTTGTCAGTTATGCTATTTTATGAAAAATTTATCACTGTATTGGGTCTCCTACATCAGAAAATCAGCTACTGATTTATTTCTAATATGATAAATTTATGTTCATTTTTGGTGAATTACTCTGGAAGAGTAAGATGGAATACTCCACAGCTAAAGGAAGTGTTTTCTTAAAGCCTTCATGAAAAGAATAATGGTGATTAAAATCATCAATCCTGCATTGAGTGTTATCAATCCTAAACCTCTAAATGGCAACAAGCATTGTTTGGAATTCACATTCAAGCCCGTATGATGGGAAATTTTATATTGAGAATTGTTGGTACCAGAAAGCCCATGAATAATCACCATTAGATATTGACTAAACACTTAGGTTCTTTTGAAATCAATTTGTCTAGAGAGATTGAAATACCCCTGGGTCACATTTAAACTGAATACAAAACATTGGCCTCCATCTGTTTTTCTATTTAAACTAAAACCAAATCAAGCAGAGAGGACGGAGGACTCCTAAAGATCCCAAGATAAGATGTTAGGGTTTGATTAGGCTCATGTGGTCTTCATAGTCCAATATAACATTTGTTTTATTGTATGAAATGTTTTGGGAGTAATTTATTTTGTTTGCAATTATGCTAATTAAGGTGTTTAAGATCCTCATACTTGAATATCACTAGATGATCAGGAGTCTTAAATGTGGTATTTTCATGCCTCTCCCTCATATGCACATCTAGCCATACTTAACTCTGTTTATCTCCCTATCTTGTGAAAACCTTATTTCTGAGATTTCTGTGTACTTCTTGGCCACGCAGAAAGTCACAGTCCAAGCCACAGAACTTTGCAGAAACAAGAGGTTTAAGAGAAAAGCAGGAGAAATACCTGTGGAATGGTGAAAACATTAGAAAAATACAGGTGCATTTCAGGGGAAAAAGAGACCAAAAGTTGAAAGGTACCAAGTGTTATCAACTCAGACAGAAACACTGAAAGACGAGAAAGAGAGGAAATAGGCCGAGGCAGATCTTGTGGTGACTCCATTAGGCTACATCTAAAAAATAAATCATCAGGCTTTCTACAAACATTTTAAACTTTGGATACAGCTTTGAGACTTCATCTGGTAAAATTTACATCTTCATGTAAATTCAAATTATTTTATCTTTGTGAAAGACAGCTAAGGAGCTGGTGCTTAGTCCAACTGCTAAAGCCCAGGCTCCATTTTGGATGTCTTGATTCCTTGAACCCCACTGAACTCATATAGCATGGCTGAGGTCCCTGGCTGGCCTGGCATGGGACAGGGCTAAGGTGGGTGCCTGGTGGGGATGATCAGGGTGGGGATGATCTGGGCCTTGCTAAATGGGTACTTGAGAGTAAGCAGGAGCTCAGCAGGAGTCCAGTCGCCCAGGAGGATGTCTTTCTCCATCCAGACTGCCTTTGGCCACCTGATTTTACTGCACTTCAAGTCATCCCTGCGCTTCCCTTCGGGCTCTGCTAATACTTCTATTATTTCACTGCCCATAGTGGTCCCTATATGCCACAAAACTTTAAGGTTAATATGTCTGCTTTGCTTCCTTTGCTGTAGAAAGCTCCTCAGTAGTGGCCTGGGGATTAGCAAGAGCAGGCTGGGAAGCTCTGCACAGGCTAAACACTGTTTTCCTTGCATTTCCTGTTGGCAAGCTGTGTTAGAGAGATACTAATTTGCTGATATTGTGGTTCCACGAAGTGGCTGAGGTAAGTGTGCTTGACACCAGGTGTAGCTGAAGAACAAAACAGCCTGAGCTTGGACAGGCTTGTTCTGCTGGCGCACACATAAAACAGTTGTCCTGACCCTGCAGCATCACAGTCTGTTCTGTCCCTCTCCTCACACCTCAAATGATTACCACCCTTAGCAGAGTGTATCATACTATATCAGACTCCTCTCAGAAGGGCTGCAACTGAGATTTCTCAGCTTCCCTGCTTGGTTTCACCACTTCCTTCTCAGTACAGAAAGCTCACCAGATAAAGCTGGTTAGCCATGGAACGGTGGAGCAGAAGAAAAGCAGTAGGAATACATATGAAGGATTGGCCCACAATGTACAGTTTTGTGGAAGAAATGTCAGAGACTGGTGTTTCTGACCCCTCAGCCTTAAGAGAAGAGGGCTTTCCTAATGGGGAAGTACTGTTCTTTTTTTCACCTCCACACACAGCAGGTCAGGAGACTCTCTCCATCTGTAAACTGTTTTTAGATGTAGGGAAGAGGAAAATCCTATTGTTTTTCTGGCTGCATGGCTAGATAGTGGGAAAGAGAAACAAGGCCTTGATTAGAGTTTATAGTCAAGATATTAAAACACAGAAAGTGTGAAAATAAATAATGTTTTCTTTGCATTTTAAACCCACTCCATCTATAGTGCTACCTTAAAAATATTAGAATATATTAGTATCAGTTTAAAGATTTTATAACTAAAGGGAAGAATATGCTTAGGAGAGGATGTAGGAGACTTTAAAATCCATAGTACCCTGTACAAGACAAGTGTCATTTAATATTTAAAACTGGATTCAGCCTTTATCTCTTTTGGCTGAAAAGTATGTACTACAAGTTGGTAGAATCCCAAAGTAGGACTAATAAAGAAATTAGAAAAATATTCCACAAAAAACCCCCCCTCCCAAACTTGAAATAAACCAGCAGGAGAGATCTTCTCATTGGGAAAAAAACTAGAAAGGCAAAAGTTGTAAAATAGTGAACAGCGGCAAGGTGTGTAACACGTGTTCTACAATCTTTTCTATAAATGTAAGTGCACTGAATTGATTAAATAAACCTGTCATTCCAAGGTAAGACTAGGAAATAGCCTTCACTAAGCAAAATGAACCAGCAGAACTTGATATATCCTGGTAATGTATAAATGCCACTGAGCTGATTGAAATGTTCTGTTTAAACATGGAAAATTGTCTATTGCAGGACTGTTTCTGTTAAAACATTTGATATTTCTACAGGAAGAGGCTTTTGGACTGTTAGTCCAATCCTATGTGGTGATTTACATATTTGCAATATAGCATTCTTGGGTCTTTTAAAACTCACATGGTATGAGAGTTAAAAGAGACAGGCCAGTCAAGGGTTTTACCTTGCCAGTGTGCCTAAGCAACTCCACACAGTGTTCCTGCTCATCCCTCCCCCCATCTGACAAACTGCATAGGTAGGAGGACAGTAGATAAGTACCAGATGTACAATTAATAACATCAAATGATGAGCAATTGAAACCATCTAGTATTTTCCTAGCATAGGTACAATGCAACCAATCCAAAATACAGAAGTGGTACAAATATTTAAGAGATGGTTTATTTGCAATATGTACAAGGAGACAGTTACACAGCTGCATCTCTGTAGCTCTGCTGGCTGATTAGTCTTGTCTATTTTGTAACTCCTTAGAGGAAATACGGAGATGAAGTGTGCCCAGAAAGCCATGTGAGCAAAAGGCCTGTGAAGAGAATAGGGAGTAGCTCAAACTCAGTCGAACAAAACAGTATTTCAGGGTTCAGATGTTCGTGATGAAGATACACAGTACAGAGGAAGAAGAGAGTCAAGCAGTTGCATACATCTTTTTCACGTCCTGATCAATTGCTTGCAACCCAGTTCATGGCACACATGATGTTCATATCCCCACGACTCTGCAGATCCTTTATCTTGATATAAGTGAATCCACCAAATGTTAAAAGAGTTGTGGCAGGAAGATGGCCGTTTTTTGAGCCAACCTGAGACAGCAAGGACTGAGAGTCAGGCTGATGAGGAAGGAATGTCAGGACAAACAGCATCTTCAAAACTGACCAAATTCCTCGGATTTTAAACCTAATCCAGAGCCTGCAGCTTCACTTTTTTTACCTGGGTACAATACTCAAGTTGTTACTGCTGTTTGTGAAAGGACCACAACTTATTTGTCCCTTCAAACCCTCTCATTTCCCTGTATTTGCCTTCACTAATGTGTGGTAAATGTGGCATGGTAAAAGCACACAGAGCCTGTAAAACGTACTTCCTTTTCAGCCTGCACATTTGTACTCTATGGAGGATTTAGCCCTTATCACCCACTCACTGGAGTCACACGTGAATGCACAGCAGAGATTTGTCATTAGGTTAACCATTAACTGACAACCCTTATGAACCTAGACACCAAAATTCGTGGCTTATACAGCTCAGTCATCATCCACCTTGAAGGAAGTGAGTGGGACCTATAAATCATTCCAATCAATTACCCCCTCCCCCTAAGAAATGTAGTCAAAGCACTCCAGAAATAAAACCATATGGCACAATCATGTCAGCTCTGTTTATATAAGCTGTTCCTAGAAACAGCAGTAGTGTAATAGCAGATTTCCATATACTGAATCAATATTTGAGTATTTGAGACCAGGTGTTTTATAAGATGCCATTAAGTGAGCAGAGCACATTAGCAGGTTCAAAACAGACTGTGGAGGGTTCCTCAGCCCCTGTGTCTCCACTTGCATTCCTCAGTCTCACAGCACCAACATGTACTCTCCAAGTCCTTTTGATTGGATTCAGCAGACCCAAACAGATTGTGACTATCGTGCCTTGTTTTTTCTCAGAGAGTTTCATGCATTTAGGACCAGCAATAAGAAACTAATGAACTGATGTTTATTTGACTAACAGCTCCTGGTAGATGTGCTCGTTGGGTTACACAGGCTTTCAGAGGTCTCAGTTTTGCATTGCATTGTTTCTAGGTTGCGGTGCGGTGGCTTTGGCTGTACATTAATGAGCCCCTGCATGGCTGGAGACATTTGTCTGTCATTCAGCTTAAGACAGAAAAGCACAGGCTGTGCTGACTGGCTTACCAAGCACTTGGTGCAGTTGTAGATGTGTGGTTTAAAATACAGGGTATAGAGTTTTACTGCATTCTTATCAGTTTGGACTTTATCTTGTTTGCAAGAAATACAAGATGTGAAGTCAAAATTATATAGGAATTATTCTGGCTATTGTACTCTGTTGTGTCATACTGTATATGACTATGCATTATTCAGCATTTTAAGCCACTATCTGAAAACTAGAATGTTTTAGAATCTACTGAGGAATTTATATTTTCCTAGATACCAGGCGCTTTATATGAATAAAATCCAAGTTACCTATGCCTATCCTTTTCCTGTGCAGCAAACTGAATTAATAGTGAGTGAGCAAAATTTTCCAACATTTTTCTCAGGGAGAAGCAAACTTAATGTCTACCAGGAACTTTTCAAAGCTCCCAGGCTGCTGAGATGATGGATAACATAAACATATGTTTCTGCTTTTCCCCCCCACTCTCCATTGCTCACTCCCAAGTCAGCTGTAACCTGCTACAAGAAGAATATTGGAGACTCTTGCCTCAGGTAGTTTTGTTGATTCCAGTCTGCTTGATGATATACTGTCAAAATTCTCTGTATAATTAACAATATTAATAAGTAGATCATAATAAAAATAATTATTGATTATTAAGTTGTAGTTATTTTAAGCAAATTATCACCACATTTATGACAACTTTTGTATGTGATCAGAGATTTCTTTAAAAGACAGTTAATTCGAGTGGTTAGAATATGCATTTGAATTGACAGTAACTCAAATTTGCTTTGTTTGTTTCATTTTTGATAAAATAATTGAACAGTGGATCCAAAGATTGATAATGAAAAATACTTTATATTCCTATAAATTTGAGGTCAGAAGTCTCGTTAGGTTTTATTTATCAAAAAACTCTACTCTTCACCTTCAAGCTTAGCTGGAAAATAAGATTAAATCTGACTTTCTTCTTTTATTATCTGAATATTTTTCATAATATTCACTTTACAGAATTTGACAAACCACTGCAACATCCGAGTGCCATCTTTCTGAGACCTGATTGTTTTCTAGAGTTGTTCCCTATAACACCAATGCAAACCTAATTACACTTTTGGAAAAGCCTGGAAGAATACAACTGCCAAAGGGTTTTCTGGTGGTCTAGCACTGTTCTGCAGTTCCCAGGCAGCACTCTGGAGGCAACAAAGATAATAGTGGCAAGAGCATTTTATTAAATCAGAATAGGACCTGGTGTAGGTGGGCTCCAACCACATGCATTTTTTACAACATGGTTTCCTACAATTGGCAATTTTACAGTGTAGTTTCCTAGAATTGACCTGTAATCCTATGAATCTTTATTATTTCTTTGTGTGTGTATGTGGGTATAAAATATTATTTATCCATCACTACGTCTTCAAATGAGAGACTGAATAATATTTCAGTTGTAGTCAGTGGGCACCATTCGGTAGGGTACTTTTCTGGCAGATTTATTGCTTTAATCAATGTAGAGCTTTTATTTTTTTCTAATACCTTTATTAAGGTATTAGAAACTGCTTGGGAAATTGCTTAATGTTTCTTTACTTTATAGGTCTTTTATATTGCAGCCCTGAATGAAAATGAAACATCGCTCAATAGTTCATAAGACATTCAGATGTCACAACAATAATACTGCCCAGGAAGGAGAATAAAACAAATGTGAGAACTCAGAAATTTGCTTTTTCAGAAGGTGAAAGTATACTATGTATGTGTCTGTTTACCTTGTTTTTAAAAAAAGAGTTTTGTAAACTTTATTTCATTAAGTATTTCAGTTTTGGGGAAAAATCATTTCTTCACAAAAATATAATTTCACATCAGTCCCTCCCATCTCCTCCCTCCCAAAACACAGATGATCACGTTTCCATTTCAGCAGATCTCATTCAGGAAAGTAACCAGGCTTTGTGTATTTTATCATGTTCCACTGCAGACTCTTGATAGAAATTTTGCCAGGATATAACCTAGATACCAGTAAGATTGTAGGAAATTGATAACTATCCAAATATTGTTAGAAACAAGATCCTTTTTTTGGCTCTGTAACAGGTATACAGGAGCATAAATACCATGGCTATTAGCAGAAAATATGTTCTCTGATTAGCCAATGTAGAATAGGCAAAAGATTAAAAAACCATTTCATCTTTTGAAATTTTACAGTATTCTTTAAAAAATTGAAATAAAATATTCCAATTCCTTTTAAAAATGGAAAAAAAATTGAAATAAGTTGAATTTGTAGGCAAGTTTGGTATATTTCATTTATCCTCCAACTCTCTTCTGTGACCAAAATTTAAGCAAGATGCACCAAGTCTCCTCTTGTTAGAACGAATGCAGTCCCTCATAGGAGTTCTATAACTACACTCCATCTTGGAATTCAGAATTGGAATTCTCCACCTGGTTTAGAATGAATCTGTGTTTTAATGAATATAAGGAACCTGGACCAGATCCTAATTAAAACGTGTCTTCAGAAATGGAAGAATGCACATGTATTGAGATTGCAATAAAATCCTTCAGCATGGTGATTGAAAGTCACTTTCAACTTTAAATTGACAAAGTTCTTTTCCTGTGAAAGTTTTTGTGAACTGATAGTCCCAATTAGTTTGAAAAGGAATGTTTAGAGATCAGAATTCCTCATGGAACAGAAACTTTAATTTAAAAAAATCTCCCAAATTTAATGTATTTTAAACTCTAGCAGTCTCACAACTCAAAAAAGCATGTGAAAACAAACTGGGATTTTCAATTGAAAAGGCCTATTCTTTCGGGCCCTGAAAAAGAATCACTGTCTTAGTAAACTTCTCGCAGTTTATGAATGATGCATTTTGGTAAGACCTTACTAGAGGTTGAGACTGCTGAGCCCTGATTTATCCTGCATTAGCAACTGGATATCATGAAGCCATTCACCCACTTACCGCTACCCTCCTCCTGATGGGATTGGCAAGGAAATCAGAAAAAAAGTCTGAAACTCATGGGTTGAAATAACAATAGTTTTATAAGTGAAATTAAGTAGAATAATAGTACTAATAACAGTACTAATAATAGTAGTAGTAATATTAATAATAATAGTAATAATAATAATAGTAACAATAATGATGATGAGTATTGTTGCGCTGTCTGCTCAGCTGCCCGGAGGCCTGGCAGGCGACACTTGCAGTGTGCCATCCAGGGGAATCACCTCAGCAAGCAGCAGTGGTTCTGCCTTTTGGCTCTCTAAGGAGCAGGCTGCAGTCTGAGGTGTCACAGTGCGCGAGGAGGAGACAAAAGACGAGAGAGGACCACCCGAGGAACGATGTCAGATTCTATCAACCTAAAGTCACACCTAGAGTGGCGATGTGATGGATTCACACAATACTTTTAAAGAGGGGGGTGTCTCAGGGGTGGGCTCAGGGAACAGACCGATAAGGGAATGATGAGGGGTGACAGGTGACCAATGAGGGGGAACAGAGGGAGGAACATATTTTAACAGACTAATGGAGATAACAGCTGGCAAGAACCTTCTAGAAAGTAATTGCTTATTAAACAGAACCTATACATAAACATAGCTAAACTAACCAATGGGGAATACATAAACTTGGAGGGTTCTGGAACTGGGGAGGAGATGTCCGGGAGAGTGACATCCAGGGGGCTGAGCCCTCAGATAGCTGTGCTGCCTGCAGCACCACTCTCAGGACCACTGTCCTGGGTGGGGAATTTCACCCATGGATGAATTTGTATTTGGATGCCATGCTCTCTCTGAGTGGGTTCGATCACCGCAACAGAGTATGGTGATGAAAAAGACAGAGGAATAAAACCCCAGAAAGACAAGTAATGCACAGTGACACAGTTGCCCAGCACCTGCTGCCCGATGTCCAGCCTGTCCCCAGCAGTGACTGCCCCCTCCCAGCCAGCCCCTCCCCATTCATATCCTGGCCATGTCGGTCTCTGTATGGAATATCCATTTGGCCAGTTTGGGTCAGCTCTCCTGGCTGTGCTCCCTGTGCACCTGATCACTGCAGAGCACGTGACACTGAAATGTCCTGGATTTAGGGTGAGCACTAATTAGGAACAACCAAAACATCTCTGAGTCACCAGCATGATTCTCATGCTAAATGCAAAACACAGCAATGTACTGGCTGCTAAGAAGAAAATTAACTCTATCCCAATTGAAATAGGACAGCTGTTAATGTAATATACTGCGAGATTTAGTAAGGTAAATGCTAAGATTTAACTTAGAACCATTAAGTAACACTTTGACAAGTCATTTCAACTTTTTTCACCTACACAGAATTCTTTCATGTACGCACAGTTACGCATGTGAGTGTTTGCCTGTGCATTTTAAACCTGTTCATATCAAATATTCTTTCTGCTTTGCCAGGTTTTTTAAGGTAAAAAAGGCTAAAGATACATGTTTTTCAATTGCAGGAAGCTTTTGTGCTTTACTAATGTACTTTTGTATAATGTAGTAATTTAAAAATGACTGTTACATTTCATTAAGACTTAATCCGTAACATTGTTTTGACCAAAATTCCGCAGAATGAATATTATTGAATCATGAGTTCAATTAGATATGACTGAAAGAAGTCATGCTTGCTGTGCTTAACTATGGATGGAAATAAAAAATAAGTACTTAAGAAAAATCCAAAATGCCACTAATATAATTCTACTAAAGTGTGAAAATGGGAAAGGAGGGTTTTGAAAAGATACTAGGTAGCAAAATCCCATGAGTATTTTGACTGTCTGTAAAATAATGGCTTCCTAATTTAAACCCAGATAATACTGCTTTTACCCAGTAAAATCCTTCATAGTAAAGTGTCCTTCATGGACTCTTTCTGTGAACGGCAAATACTGGTTCAAAACGTTGTCCTAGTTAAAAAAATAAAAGCAAATCCCTTTTAGAATTCAAAAGAGTTACCTTCTAGCAGAAAAACACAAAAAAGCACTTAAACTTGTTAGTGTGCCTGCTGTCATACCCAAACTACTTTCCTATATGTATCTTGATTGCACTCAAGAGTCAACATATACAAAGTCTGCTGAGTTTTCAGCGATGGTGCTTGGGCTGTGATTTCTCCACTGCCAATACAGTTTGCTTAGTAGGGGACAGACAGAAAAGCAGTTTTCTGGCTACTATTACAAGTTAGTACATCTATCAAATTTTAAATTTCTTTTTTTTTCCAGGAAATATGTTTTATATAACTTCACCCTCTTAAGCTCTGAATGAACCATGTTCTAACAAAATTGTCTTCCAAGCAACTTCTATACCTCTTTATTCTCCTTAAGTTGGCATAAAAATCTCCTAGGCATGATCCAGTCCTTTCTTCCCTTTTTTGGGTTTACTATTGAACACCAATGTAACCCTGGAACATACTGACAGGTATTTTGAGATTTCTGATATTGTTGGTTCACGAAAGGGAATGTATGAAAGTTCTTTTTTTTTTTTTTTTTCATTTTTCTTGAGATAATCTTTAATCCTTAGGAGTTTAGCTACTATATTTCATTTGATAGAATAATTAAGTTTGGAAATGATCTCAAGGTGTCATTTCTTCAAACTATGTTCACCTAAGCTGCTTGTGAATAATAGGAAAAAAAAGAAAAATGTTGCAGACCAGCTCAGAATTATCCCCTTTGACCTACAGTTTTTTACTGGATCCAATAAAAGCTTAAGTTCAAAAGGAACTAAAAGGCTAATTTAAATATTTAATTAAGTTGCTAAAAATTACAGTAAAGTATTTCTTGAACAAAAAGCCCTGGCTCTAGCCAAAAATATATTTTGTTTGTTTCAGTGTTATCTAGAAATATAAAAAGATTATACCTTGAACTGTGGAATTGAAATGGACCTGGTTTTTTACCAGTATTTTCTTTTTTATATTTTCAAGAGATGTGAAGACAAGATAAATATACTCACCAGGAGAATGACCCACAGGTTTATATCTGGGTTTGGTTACTCACTTGGCGATTTGGGTTGGTTATTGCCTGTCAGCTTTCCTTTCTAAAACCATATCTAGAAAATTAATAGTGGCTTGTTTTTGCTTTAAAATGCACCTGTAAAATAGTAAGCCATTGTCTTTACATCTGACATACTAATTTTTACTTTGTTCTTTCTTTCTTAATAATAGGAAAAGGTAATTGGTGCTTGTAGATGTACTTCAAAACAGGGGAAAGGAAAAAAGCAAACCTAATCAACAGTAAAAGCAGAAGGGAAGGATCCACTCTCCAAAAGCTTTAAGCAGTTCAAACCCCACTTTGTGGGACCTGCAGAATCCCTCGGCTGAAATAAATAGGTACCTGCTTTCCAGAAGAAATAACAAGGTTTCTTAAGAATACAACTACTAAAAAGTGAACGATGGCCAGGACATTTACAGCAGGTAGTTTTGGAGAAGTATGTTTCCAAAGACTTGCCTCAAAATTAAACATCTAACTATGTTGCAGGTTTATTTTCACAGCCACCAATGCTAACCAACATCTACACTTGTCAACTGATTCTTTCTTAGGAAGGGAACAGACTCGAAGCTGAACCACATGTTTTTGTCTTGGGCTTTTTTTCCTTTTCCAAGCATGCCAAAATACGACATGGCTGAAAACTTCTCTTGCTTGGACAAGAGTAAAACAAGACTTTATTTTTTCTTGCTGATGCCTCCCAGGTGTCTCTTCTTTATAGGAAGTGCTGCAAATTTGTACATTCTGCATCACGTTTGTCCTAGATGAAGGAATATCTGAATCTACTGTTTGACTAAGGAGTGAGTTAAATGAACTTCTGGAGTATTTCTCCAATCTTATAGTGCCATAATTTTATTATGTAAAGACTTTGCAATTACAATCAAGAACAATGCTTTTTTGAGCATATGCTTGATAAATTACATAGCAAGTATAAAGCATGCACATTATTTTGCCAAGAAAATAATTTTCTTTATTTGTGGGATGACAGTGAATTGAAAATTATGAGTTGTAAATCCTTGCACTTGTTTGAAAAGACGTACTAAAACTGCTTCTACATCTACAGTATTAAAATGTTCTCCTTATTCCTCTGTCCTATTCTTATGCTAATCCACAGTTTTAGGAACATAGACAACTATTAACATATTCTCCTTTGTGGAACTATACTTTTGGAGTGCTGGAATACCATAGAGCAATATTTTATTTATAGAATTCAGAAGTTTTGTTTGGAATACTGTTTCTGCCTTTTTACAGTTATTTATTTTGAATGTGTCAAGTCATTTTGCCAATCTGTGATGTGAAGGCTTGCAAAACCAGAATACTTCGAGGTAGGAAACTCATTTCCATCAATTTGAAGCAGCAGCCATTCTGCTGATAAAAATGGTTTGGTGTGTTCCATTTATATCTTGATCTGGCCTGTAAGTAGTATTGTTGTGACTTTAATGGAGGTCTTGAGAATATTCCAAGAATATGAGAATATTATATGAGCACATTATAGTGGCCTATAACTCTAAACATGTTTCAACATCTGCAATCGTTGTCATTATTTGAGATAAGAAACTTCTGAGATTATTTTGGAAATAAAATGCAGGCATATATGGTCTTTTGCTGATATGTCCCACAGTGAAGAGCGTCTTGGAGAAGAATATTGTAATCAGCACATATCAGGTTATAGTGCAGAAAATTTAGAGACCAAGCCAAAACTTTGAGAGTGATTAGATATATCTGACACATCTACTCATTTTAAGGTGATTACTACCCTGCAACATTTACTTGCTTTTTTCTTTCCTGAGAGTTAATGTATTTACTTAGTGATTTCTAGAATAAAGTATATTATAAAGATTTTTGAGGATAATGAAATGGAAAGTTTCAGACTACTGTTTAAATATAAATATAAATATAAATATAAATATAAATATAAATATAAATATAAATATAAATATAAATATAAATATAAATATAAATATAAATATAAATATAAATATAAAGTATAAATATACTTCCATTCACTTTTAATTGAAGTTCAATTCAAAAAACCTCAAAATGTAGAAATCCTGTAAATCAAAAATGCAAACTCTAAAAAATTTTTTCATTTTATTTCCTTTACAGACACATAATTGTGCTTCATTCAGTCTTTACTGTTTAAGTTCACTTTGAAATGGTTGACTACACACATACATTCAGATGAAAATTTAGGGCAGAAAATATGAGGTTTTTGCCCATAATAACTCATGGTTTCTTAAAGTTCAGAATCTTTGTGTTCATAAAGTTAGTTCACGGCAGGGAAGAAAAAAATCCCTTGTATTTCAAAACTTTCATTTTCTTTACGTTGTTTTTTGCTTGATGTACATGCTGCATACAATTTTCAGTCTAAACTAATGGAAGGGATCACATCGTGATGCTAAGAAATCCGTCAGCTTTCTCCACATTTTGCTTCTTTAGAGTCGCTCCTCTTTTTTTTTTTAATCGAGTTTTTCTTAAACTTTAATCCTAATGAATAACAGTTTTGATTAGGAATGACCAACATCCTTTTATGTCCATGCTTTTTTTTAATGCCAATTCTTAAATGAAGATCAAGATAAAGAAGTGTCTGCCTTTGTACCAGTATAGTTGGTGTGTTTTTTATCAACCCTGTCTTGACTTCTGTGTTACACAAAGATCATTCATTTCAGGGATATAAACAAACATATTTTCTAGAAAAGTAACATTCAGAAAAAAATAGTTTATTTTCTGAACTCCTTTCATATGCTGTCTAATTCAGCTTCGTTCTCAGTGGAGAATTCATTGTCTTTAGTTGTCTTCAGGACAATGATCTAAAAGGACACATAGAACAGTGAAAAAATACTAATAATGAGTCTTACCTGATAACATCATTGTTTCCACAGTGTCCTGGCCCACTGGACTGAGAAAAAAAAGCTTCACTGACCCTCATCTCAGGTACATGTAATTTTGCTTCCCAGCTGGTAGAAAAAGTCCCTGACTTGTTACGTTCTCTCCTGAATGTTCATTGTTTGGAAACAGGTTACCAGGATTGGTGAACCCCTTGTCTAACAGATACTCTTCTCCTTAAATGTCCTGCTCTAACCCAGGACTCACAGTACATGGAAACTGTTGAAATATGATATCTGAAAGTCTTTGCCCCTACAAGCAGCTATGACTTGATTTATTTGTAAGTTATGACTTTGCCTAAAATAAAAAATATATCCATCCTTCTAATTTTCTGGGATATTAAAAAGTTCAAAGGATGAAAAAAAGTAGATTTGACACATTTAACAATGTTTTCTCTGTACCAGCCTGATTGAGGTTTTCCTGTAATACTCAGTTTGAGATATCTGAGTGATGTGCAAAATCTTATAGCTGAAAATACAAAACTAGGTAATTGTAATAAAGCTTCAGACAAATTCCGTTTTAAAAATAAAATGTTTTGCCAAATCTGAAGGAGTTGCAAATCCCCAGATCAGCTATTTATTTCACTACATGCTTAACAATTGTTTGATTCACCCTACTTTATCTATATTTGAGCAATGTTTTTAGATATGCTTCTCATTAAAGATCTTTTTTACTTACTAATTCTGTATTAGCAAGTACTTTTCTGTTCTATAACTACTATAATCTATTTCATATTAAAATGCTACAATTATTTTTTTCCTGTTTTTCCACTACTATAAACCACTTTTGTCTACCTAAAAAACATATTGCAGCTAGCAAGAAAAAGTCATGCCTTGTGCATGCACAGATAAATTTATTTTCTGTCATTTAAAGTGACACTGGTTACCCAATAGTGAGTGCTCCTAAGCAGCTAGCAATAGACAGTATGACTTATTTTTTCTTCAAGACATAAATCGATACTCCTAAAATGTGTTTATAAGGTGAGACTGAAGATTTTCAAAATATTTTAAAATTGTTTTATATGGAGCCAAATTTATATTATATTAAAAAGACACTTTTCAATTACCAGATTCTTCCTTTGTCCACACTTCTTTGTTTTGTATCTGAAAATTCTAACCTTGTATGACAGTCCAACAGGTAGGTTAGAATGAGTGGGACTAATTTTTCCCTCACAACAACAGTAATCCAGAGTCCAGTTACCATTATTCAAGTCAAAAAAATATTAATGAATCAGGATTATAGCACTAATTTTTCTTAATTGCTCCAATCCCTATTTTTGCAGAACAGCAGTGTACGTTTTAAGCACTTGCTGTCTACAGATAGACTGGCAAACTGCTGGAAGCACCCTGGGTAAAGTGGCTGTGAATGAGTTTGAACTCTACATACATGTAGATATGGACACCTGTATATTTCAAAAGGCATGGACATCTTTAATTTGTGGATTTTTCTCCCTTAAAAATGAGGCAAATATCTGGTGAAACACAGTGAAGCAGGTTAGCAAATGCACCACAACAAGTAGTAGTCACATAGAATTTCCGTAATCTTGACAGGAAAACTGTGCACACAATGTTGTCAGCTATTTGTTTGCATAAAACCCTTTTTAACAAGCGCTAGAATTCTTTAAAAGCAATATTCTAGAATTCTTTAGAGATGGCAGTCCAGATTGCTACTTGACACAGGTCACTGACTTCACTGATGCCAAGTAATCTCTGAGGTATTGCACAGAAGGCTGGGACAACTCATAGCTGAGACCTACTGTAATGTTGCCAAAGTTGGGGTCTTCTGCCAAAAGTATGTCTTTGGATGTGTACTGTATATTAAAGCAACTAAGACTGAGATGAAAAACAGTAAGTTGCAGGTAATTTTTTATTCTCTCTCAGTGAGCATATTGGTATATGTCTAGACTCTTTTCTTCCTGCTTCGCCATTTTTATTTCTTGGTACTGCTTTGTCAAGAAGCCTGGATATTGAATATGTGAATGAGAGCAAATATAGCTGTGCTTGTCAAAGCAGATAGGGCTTGTTCTATACATAGCTGAAGATTAAAGGAAGTAAATTATTGTGGAGACCCAGATATTGCAATGATCAGCAATAAGGACTGTCTATACAAATAATTAGTCAACATTATGCATAACTCACGAACACAGACTACTTTGCATTAGAGGCAAATTCAGTATCATGACGATAAGAAATCTGAAAAGACAAATAGATATTTTGATAAATGACCAGTTCCACCCTCTTCTGCTCTTTCCCTTTCTGAACATGGTACTACGTCTGTGATGAAGCTTTCTGTGCTTGAACTTCACGCCCTTGCTCTGGTGAAATGTGTTAGCCTCCAGGAATGGCTGCAAAGCCAAAATTTATGTCCTTGGACTGCTGAGACAGACAATCAACTTACTGAACACCTACTGTAAAAAGACCAAGCACTCCAGAAGAGAAACGTCCTCAGTTGTTCTACTTGTCTGATCTACCTCCTGCATATATCCTTGTGTGTACTTCATTGGCTTCAGCTGGCCTCAGGAACAGTTCTGTGGACTAAACATAAATTAGTTTAATTGTATGCTTAAAATTGGATTTCATCTAGACCAGTCTGTACAAGTCAAACCATCCTAATATCTTCCTTCCCTTCTGTGCACTTGGATCCATGAAAACATGACAAAAAGGGAAAAGATACACGGATTGGATGTACACTCAGCTTGAAGTACTTGCAGTCCCTCATATTTTTAAACTTATTAAATTTATGAAAACTTAAACATTAAAACAAGTTTAAACCCCATATTTTTAATCTAAAAGGTGGTAGGTTCAGACTAGGTATGAGGAAGAAAGTTTTTATGGTGAGTGTGATGAAACACACACAGGTTGCCCAGAGAGATGATGGATGTTCCATCCCTGTAAAAGTTCAAGGTCAGGTTGGACAGGGCCCTGAGCAACCTGACCAAATTGAAGATGTCCCTGCTCTTTGCAAGGGAATTGGAAGAGATGGTCTTTACAGGTCCCTTCCAACAAAATCTGTATTGTGATTTTATGATTCTGTACAGCCTAAACATACAAAATCAAGAGAAAAAGTAAAAAATAACTGTGCTATTAACCAGTAATCTATGTCCTATCTTCCCACCTGAATTAATAGGAAGGGAGAGAAGGAAAGTAAGCACTCCTACACCACCAGGTCACACAGAGACGTACCACAGAAATTAATACTAATGGGTATGGAGAGGATAGCACCTCCTTAACTTTTGCCCTTTTCCGGTGTGTACCTACCCAAAATACAGCCAGATAAAATCAGTTAATAGGAGTTGGTAAGAATGAATGCCAGGATGCTAGCCAACTCCTGATATCTCAATTACGAGCATTTCCTTACTATTTCACAGCAAAATAAAATAATTTAAAGCAATACTTCTTAAAAGTTCAAAACAGTAGGAAAGAAAGAGAATAAACTCTATCAGAGGATTTTTCATTTACTTTTTCAGCTGAGCAGCAGACACTAGAGTCATGCAAAAAGGAAGCCACGTGGTTTGTATCACTGAATAGAAACACAATACCAAACTTTAAACATCATTTAGACATCCAATATTTCCCATTCCACTGAATTTGATGCTGATAGAGATAGACTTTCTTTGAAAGAGCGATGATCTCCATGCCTTTTGATCAATGTCTAGGGACAGTCTAATATTATTTCACTTTAGGGTAGCAACAAGTCTGTAATTGCTTCTTTGTAGAATACTTGGGCGTAGGAGAATTGTCTCACAGATTAATAGATGGAATGCTAATGAATTGTAACTGTGACTGTCTGCACGTACACGTCAGTGTGTGTCAAGGTGTGTTTACAAATATTCATGGGAGGAAGATTTCAGTCTTTTCCCTGATCAATTGAGCCTATCTTCAAAAGGTGTTGTGAGGATATATTCCCACCTTTAGAGGCAGTAGTATTGATGCTGTCCTGCACAGTTCAGGTTTGAAACTTGCATCTCACTGGTCATATGTGAATGTTGCTTCCCGACTTACATGTGTGTATATACAAATTATACTTAAGCTAAAATATGAACCTGGCTGTGCAGAGCTATGCCTTATATCTCATATTGAGGAAGCACCTAACAAAAATTAAAATATGTTCTAATCTCCTTAAGCAGAGTGCTGAAAACAGGATATTACAGTTGAATGAACTGAACGATTGTTGTGATCGGGTAAGTTAATCAAAACATATCCTTGCGGTTATCAGCTCTGGTTTTGTACTAAATCTGGCATTCATTTTTGCTGGGTGAAACGCAATTCACGTGGCTCAAATTTTTTTACTGGCTTGTTTGGTTTGGGGGTTTTTTGGTTCGTTCTTACGTTTTTAAGATGCTAAATTTGTCACAGCAAAGTACAACTCCTAGATGACATTTAAATATATATAATTTTAAGGAAAGGATAAAAGATATGGAAATAAAATCAAGTGTTTTATTTTGAAAGGTCCCTTAATCTTATTTTCTTTACTATTTTTGTTTCATGAGCAAGATAAAATCGGTCTTTTCACAACTCTAATAAAAAATCTAGTGCAACATGTAAACTTCTTGGCCAAACATACTATAGAAGTGTTCCAATATATTAAAAATTTAAATAATTGGCATTAAGAGAATACAAGTTTTTGTCATTTTAAAAGCTGTCACTATTTTTTTAAAATTATCTATACCTCAGAAAATTTGTATGTCAGCTGCTGGATCAAATGATCATAGAAATAGACTGAAAATGAATATGAATTTTCAGAAGTGTAAGGATTGTGCAGGCAGTTTAGGAGTGAAAAAGAAAGAAGTACTTGGTTTCTGCTTATTCTGTAAAATGAGTAGTATTTATTAATGTTTTCTCTTCACAGGGAAAGTACTCTGCATCTTAGAAAACTGAAATTTTGGTATATCAGGATGGGTGGATCTCAACTTTTGTGCATAAACTTACCAGGATATGTACTGCTATAATTCCAGAGTGAAATGATGATGTTTACCTCCACTCAAGTAAATAGAGTCCAAAAGAAGCTAGGAGAGAAGTAGCATACTGTTAACAAGAAGCCAGGGTTTTGTATAAAAGAAGTCTTCTGTAGGAAATTCCTCTGATATTTTCCTACTGCTTTGTCCAGAACAGTGGACTTTAAGAGGATTAACACTGATGTGCTAGCAAGTGATACTTAGATGATAGCTTGGAGATTTCTTTAAGCACTATTCAATTGTATTAAATGTAATACGGTTACATTTATTTAGAAAGTAAATGATAGTTCAGGCTTTTCTCTTAAGCAAAGAAATCTAGTGGGAAGTAAACTCTCAGGTGTAAAAAACCTTCAAATGTTTCCTTGGTGATTCTTTACACTGTGCTCTTAGGGGTGATGTATGCATTGATACCTGACAGTTCTTGAAAACCACCAAGGTAGAGAAACTCTGTTTCTGCAGAGGAAATCTATTTCTCCTGTCCTAGCATTGCTCTCACAGGCAAATCTCCCACAGCAAAACTAACACAGTCCTCTGTCCCCCAGTGTATTCATTTAAGGGAATTTTCACACATGTCCATGACAATGAACTTTAGAAAATAGCACTCTCCTGGTTAAGTTCTCCTCAAACAGGAGTCTGTGACTAGTTGGTGTCTCTGAGAGCTCAGCTGAAAGGAAGAAAATGGGAAGGCAGCAACATTTCTCTCTAAGAAAGCCAGAGGACACCATCCCGTTGGTAGAAGACTCCTGAGAAGACAGGATTAGTTCGTCCAGTCTGGTATGATAGAACAAGACAGCTATGGCTGGTCATTGTCAAATGTTTAAAATAGCTTATTAAACCTGCAGGGAAAAGACTCAGGCACAATGGAATAACTGCATTGCAAGCTATTTTCGAAGAGAAACTGAAAACTGAAAAACTTAACCTAGTAAAATATGTATTTCCATACTGGTGGAAGCTGTCTCAGATAATGGTCATTAAAAAAATATTAAAACCTTTAGGAACAGATGAATTTTAGGTGCTGTATGTTTTACTGCTTGCTAATATGGAAAACTTGATCCCCAAGGGAGTCATGGATGTGACTGCAGAGCTGAGCTGGCCAGTGCACTCGCAGACCTATATAGTCCTGGTTTATACAACTACATAGCTGAAATATTCCATATTCAGAGGCGAAGAATTTCTTTTGAAAAATGGCTTTCACATGCAAAATGATCTCTTGAACTATTTCTTGTGTTTGATGTTTGACCTGGTTGATATTTACAGTCATTGAAATTGTAATATTTGTTTTGCTTTAAAAAATAAGAATACCAGATGTCACAAGTTAGAATACACTTTGAAATACAGAACTAAAGGTGAAGTGTCTCATACAGAACTTCTCTTCGTAAGAGAGTAAAAAGGAAAAAATTAAGTGCAGATTAAAGAATATTTGTTTAGTTTTTCTTGCATTTTGTTTTGACTTGTCTCTTTTCATTCCAGTGTTACAATAAATCAAGCATCATGGAACAACTAGACATTTTGCTTAACTAAGACTCGTGATTTGGAGTGAAATCTCTGATTCTTGATGAATTATTTAAGCTTTCTGCATAGTGCCTGAGGAAAGGGTGGACAACTAGGAGATATGAAATACTCAGGGAGCAGGACTACGCTGAAAGAGAATACTTTGCCTTAGCTCTGCATTCTTTAAGTCCAGATATGAAACATGGGGGATATTAAAAGGAAAATGTTTCTATTTCATCCATTGAATGTATTTTGATTTTATTATGAAGCAAAAAATTTTCCTCTGACATTGGCCAGGGCTTTTTGTTTCTCAAAATATTTGGTCAAATATATGTGTAGTGGTCAATGCACAAAATTAAATCTGATATCCTGAACATACTCCGAATAAGCTGACCAGACCCAGTACACCTGAACTGACAATTCTTTGTGCCCAATTCAATCATGCTTTAAGCTGTGGTAATTACACAAGGCAGCCAGGAACCACTAGTAGCGAACTTGGCTGGGAAAGTCTTTGTGATTTTCTTCTCTAACTCTTCTGGCAGGTGAACACTAGGAACAGTGGTCCTAGTCATAAGACAAAACCTGTACAGAATTTATAACTGATGTTTAATGCTTCTAATGTTTAATGCTGTGTTGGAAGACTAAACTTGTTGCTCATTATAGCTCGTATTACTCCCCAAATACTGATGGGTGGAATATTAAAACCTGAAATATGGATGACAAAACTGATCTCAAGTCAAAACTTGAATAAAAAATTGAGGCTGGAAAGGATTCACTTCTTCCCTTTTGATTACTTGATAGGATTTCTGTTTTGTGAATGTTCTACCTACTCAAACAAGTATTATCCTGTTCATTTAAAAGTTTTCAATCAATTCAAAAAAAAAAGAAAAAAATCAGTAAGGCTTCTGAATAGTTTTTTATTTATCAGTCTTTATGGAATAACTTACTGGAAAGAAATTCTGCAGGTAATAAGACAAAAAATTTCATAGTATTCCTTCTGATCTGTTTCAAAGATGCGTGTCCTCTTGAAAGATGAAAGTGAAATGACAATGTGAAATCAATTGAAATTATGTATTCAATTGCTCTTTAAGTGTTCCAGCCTAAATATTACTTGACAATTTAGACAGAGTAAATTAGTATTCATTGAATGAGTGGAGTTTTGGCACAAATGCTGATGACAATTACCAGAAATTATCTCTGCATTGAGTATTTGTTGTAAATGACAACTGGATTACCAAGTTTTCTGTGGTTTCCACAGAATACCTGTAGATTAATATAGGCCTGTGCAATATTAGAATGCCTCAATAAGAGAAAATTTCTGTTGGATGTTTTTAAGTCTAAGGGTGAGCATGAAAACTAGAGGGAAAATTTCCTAGGATCACAACTATTAAAATTCTTATTGTGTTTTTATTTTCTGATTTTCTCAAAATGTTAGATGCATCAGTACAAACTGGAGGTAACCTGATGGAAAGCAGCTCTGCAGAGAAGGACCTGGGAGTCCTGTTGGACAACACGCCGTCCATGAGCCAGCAGTGTGTCCTTTTGGCCAAGAAGGCCAATGGTACCCTGGGGGGCATTAGAGATCATTGTCAGCAAGATGTGGGAGCTGACCTTTCCCCTCTTCTCAGGCCTGGTGAGGCCACATCTGGACTTCTGTGCCCAGTTCTGGGCTCCTTTGTGCAACAGATGCAATTAAGGAACTGGAACATCTCTATTACGTGGAAAGGCTGAAAGAGTTTGGCTTGTTCAGCCTTGAGAAGAGGTAGCTGAGAAGGGACCTCATCAATATCTGTCAGTGTCTGCAGGGAGGGGCCAGAGGAGGGACCAGGCTCTGCTTGGAGGTGCTGAGACATTGGGCAGTTGGTGATGCACAGGAAGTTCCATGTGAACACAAAGAACTTCTTTACTGTGTTGAGTGACCAAGCACTGGAACAGATTTTCCAGAGAGGCTGGGAAATCTCCCTCTCTGGAGATGTTTGAGGACCATCTGGACACAATCCTGTGCCGTGTGCTCTAGGATGGCCCTGCTTGAGTAGAGAGTTTGGACCAGGTGACCCACAGTCCCCCAGCGGCCCCTTCCAACCAGACACATTCTGTGATTCGGTTATTTTTGTGAATATGTGATTTTATTCATGAAACACTTTTGTTCATTAACAAAGCCCTTTGGACGAAGGAGGAGAAATATAGGTAAGCTTAAAATTTGGTTTCATCATGTTAAAAATATTGATTGTGTGCTATTAATCTTAAAATTTTTGAAATCACTGCAAAATCTGATCTATTCCTTAGGCAAGCAAAAGTTCTACCAAGGAGGTTTTATTCCAAAAATTGGATAGACAAGAGTGTCCCCTTCGATTTAACATTGGAAGAGTATTCATTATTTTAGTCTAATACTAAAATTGGACATTTGTTTATTTTTTTTCCTTAAAGAACAGTCTCCTTTCTTATAGAGGAGATGTCAGTATCTTCCCAGACAGCTCATCCATTCTCTTTGTTAATTTCACGGTTAGAAAATATTTCTTATTAGTCAGCCTAAATTTCTCCTTCTACCTTGTCTGCCCCAGGCACGAGGAATAAATTATTCTTGTTTGCAGCAACTATGGAATATATTTAAAAATTCAAAAGCATTATGTCACAGTCTTTTTCCTTTCTAGACTAAACAGTCTTGTTCTCTCAGCTCTTCCCTTGCAAGACCATTTTACCAGCTCTCTGACCATTCATGCTACCATTCTCTAGATTTTTTCCATTTGAGCATGTTACTCTTGACATGGCAAATCTTAATCCCAAAATACACTCTCTTTATTAAAGGCCGCATTGAATGGTTTGAGTTGAAAGGGACATTGAAGGTCACATAGTTCCTGTTTATCACAGAAAGGTCTGCCTTTAGAGCACTGCCATGAAACTGTTGACTTACATTAACCATTAAATCCTTTTCTGCAGATCTGACATCCAGCCAGTTATTTCACAGTCTGCTCTTGTGCAAGTGATTATTCATGCCTTATTTTTCTCCATTTGATTAAATTAACAATTATCTCGTCTTTGGTTACTAAGAGAAATAAAGGCTCACGGTTTGTACTCACAGTGTGCAAATATCAACCTCTACATTTTGATCTTGAAAGACTGAATTTCCATGGTTGGGCTCCCTTGCCATGCACCTACAGGTGAGGAACCTTTCCTAGTACTCTCCATTGGTAGGATGTGGTTTGTACAGCGTTAGAAACAACACATAACTGGTACCCGTTATTTCTGGAACTCTGTACTTCCAAAGAAATATTTCTTCCCCTGTGTTCATCAGAGGCTTCAGTTAAAGCTCATTTTTCTCTTTCTGCCTCAATGCCTTTCCTTTGGCTAATCAATACCAAAGGCCAAGAATGGAAATATATGAGTTGATGCAACAGCAGTACCTTGCTATCGTAGGCGGTTCCCCCTCTTTGTCATTTTACATCCAACTTGACTTTTTGTCTGGTTTATCCTGTTCAGGGTTCCCCTCACCCTGAATAATGAGCAGTAATATTGTGGGAAACTAAGGATATTTGAGCACTATTTTGCACAGTATTACCATGATTGTTTTAATTTATAATGAAAAATAAGTTAATTGAAGAATGTTTGCTTTTTCTACATCCCCACTAGTTTTGTTTCCTTTTATTCATGAGTCTGATTGCCAGTGTGGATGGATGGGAAGGGGTTTAGGACATGAAAATACCATCATTCTGACTTAATTTAAACATGTATTAATGCCCATTTCTCCAGGCTTAAGAGAACCAGCACTTCAGCTTCTCCTTCTTTACATTATTTGCAATTTTATTTGGATGGAGTTCTTTTAGACAGAGTATGACCTTTGTGACCTTTCAAGAATTGGTTTATCCAACCTTTGTATTTCAAACTGGGTAAACTTCGCTTATAAATAATGGTCAAAGTTACCTTAAGCTTATACATCTATATCTATATCAATATATGCATTATTTCTCATTACACCCACTTCAGAACGTTCTAGTTGAAACAGAAGCAAACTAGGTCAAGTCATTGCCAGAGTGGCTATTCTCTTATATGCTTAAAAATCAAAAGAGTAAAAACTCCGTTTTACAAAATACTGCAATTGTTGTCTTAAATATGCAAATAGTCCCTGTGCAAAAGTGACACATATGTTAGAAGTCCTAGGTCTTGATGAATAGATGTCAAAAATAATTTTAATTATGCTACTCCTGGCAGCACTATTATGACTGCACTGATTCTACCAATTGCCTTGTCTAAGCTTACAACACCACCCATGTGGAAAGCAAAGAAACAGTATTTTTAACCACACATGCTTACGTGCTACAGTTAACCAGTGAATTGTAGGACATTACAGAAGTGGTCCAACTTGGAACTGAAAAGTTAATACTGTTAAAGCTGTGCATCTCCCTCCTTTGCAGGTTCAAAGACTGCAAGCATCTCTGATATTCAGATGCAGACAGAGTAGATGACTGACGAGTGATACAATGCATCCACTCTTTAGGAGAAATAATTTTTAAAAGAGCTTTGCTCTTAATATGAAACTTGAGAAGGACTACGCACAAACAGCATGTGTACAGTAATCCAGGCAGTTCTGGGTAGATCTGGAAACACTGTATATTTTTTGCATTTTCTCAGATATAACTCCAGGCTTACTGCTGTGTCAAGGCTCAGGGATATTATAACTGACATTGTTTAACAGTTGCCACACTTATTGCTGTGCATCTGCCTCAGTCCATTTAAAACTCTTGGCCAATATTTGGGCTTGATTACACTATTAGGGTCAACCATGGGCTGTTCCCAGTAGTCAGGGTAAGGTGGCTCTGTTTTCAAGGGGATAGATTCAGTATAAGATTTCACATGAGATATAGATCTTTTATATCAGCCCACTGAACCCATAAGGGATTACAGTTATTGACACAGTTTAATACTAGGAAGACAAACAAACAGCTTTTAAGAGAGCACAAAACACTTTTGATTACTTACTCATACTGAAATTATTGATTTTTTTATCAGGCTGGGTGCTTGTATGAAAAGGGCAGGGTCAAGGAATGAAACAGCAAAACAAAAAGCCAAGAAGAGATGAAAGGAAGTCTTAAGGCAAGCTGTACTCAAGCAGACTAGGCATATCACTAGGCACAGCTAGTGCTATGGCTTGGCATATAACAGCCTTATATGCCCTCGTGAGTGCAAGTATGTGTGCTTAGAGACAAGGTATTTCATCTGTTTTATTTTTAATTGTTGTAAATGACATTTGGATTGGATTCTGCGATGGCTAGTGCAATCTCTCCAATTTTAGCTGTAACTGCATTCGATTTTCATTTGTTGTTTAACAATAGCAACCATCTTGCTTCGGAAAACTAAAGTTCTTGTCAAATGTAAGTTTCTGGAAAGATATTTGGTATCACTTCTAAGTGACCATATTATAAAGCCTTTTATGACTGCCAGTAGCGTTGTTATAAATCTATTTTGCATAATAATTAAATAGTATCACTCCAAGCCCGAGAAGTCATAGACCTTTTGTCATCATTAGACAAAATCAGGCTGAGTGTAAACACAGCCTAGTTTCCTCTGTGTTTTTGTATTTGTATGCAGCAATTGTCAGCATGTCGGCAGTGGACAGTGATAAAGTGCATTTTTCTGCTTGGGTGGTTAGCCCTTTCATTTTTACAAGTGACAAAATAAAAATCTGTTGAAGAGTGAACATGCTGCTTTCACTGTGTCATCTCAGCCCTGCGGGTCATTTTATTATAAAAATGTAAAAATCCAGTCAATTTTATTTAATCAGCTGAAAAGGAAAAGTGTTTCCAGGTCATTAATCAAGTGCTCCTTCTCTGTGGGAACTTGTCTCTTCAGAAACTGCCATCTGAATCATTAATAAAGCTGAAAAGATTTTGTGCCAGCAGGTTTTTGAGAAACCTAGATGTTATCAATATAACTGGAGTAAAGTAATTTGAGGTCAACAAATAAAGCTTTATATATGCATTGCTTCAAAAGCTGAATATTGCCTATTAAAAACCAATTAATTATTTTTTTAAAAGCATTTAATTGTTGGAAAATATACAACTGTTTAGAAGGTATTTGATTATATATTCCATAATTACATGTTTTCTTTAATGTTACCTAACCATATATTTACAGTAAACTTTTATGTGAATTGATCAAAACATGATGAGACATTAAGAAGAGATAATTACTACTGTATCTACAATAATAATGGTAGTAATTAAACCACAGAGAGCTACATTCAAATAATGTCAAGCTGGAGATTTAAACCTCTATTAACAAAGACACTGAAGGCACTCACTGCATTGTTAGCACGTTCACCTCCATGCACGTCTTGGGGCAGCAGCTTGTGCTACCTGTGGTCAAATCTCTGTGCACCTTTTGTGGCAGGCAAGGAGAACACTCTTTCCCATCCTGTGAACACGTTGCGTGAAGAAAAGTGTTTCCAGCCCACAGGATAGGCAAACTGAAAACCTTACAAGATGCTGGAACTGCTGGTTTAAAAAGAGAGAGGTAGAATGTGGTGGAAAATAAGCATGAGTGCAGGAATTACACTGGTGGCCATTCATGTTCTTACCTGTCCTTGGAAGACTAAGCTCTCATTCCCCATTCTTCCACCTGTTTTCTGGAAAGAAAGTAGTACCAAAAGGAGGAAATTGAGTTTCATAAATGAATAGCCTAATATTTGTTTTCATTTCGCATGGGGAGCATAAATTCAGGTATCCGCTTTTCATCAAAGAGAGAAAATATTCAAATCCAGGCTCCCAACTCTTGCCTCAGGACTGGTTTCTTCTTTCCAGGCTTCCCCTGAAAACTGTTCGTTTGTTTTTGACAAATCTGAACACATTAATTAGAAAACTCCTTCTGCCAGGGTCTTTCTATCCAGTTTATTTTATGAATACCCTGTTTTTGTTTACACCAATGATCTCTGAAATTAGGACGAAAAGAGACCCTTGCTTGATTTATATTTTTTGTTTTACACTGCATCTTTTGTAATTCACTGGATTGGCCCCAATTAAGGTAGTTAACTAGCTTTTCCTGACTACATCTCTTGTTTTGATAGGTAAGAAATTAATTTTGCTTTCTGAAAGTGTTAAAATTATAATTTCAAAAACTACATAAATCCATTCAGCAAGGCAGTATTTCAAACTATAGTTGTATAGGTGTGCATTTATTCATGTGTACTCTAGTGACAAAATTCATATATACTCAAGTGACAAAAAATATGAAAAAAAATAGATCCCATGTCAGTTTTTCTCTATTATTTTAAAGGTATTTTAATTCTCATACAGAGTATCTTTTATCTGAATTAAGATATTCTTCACTGTGAAAGTTCATACCCTGTCACAGTATTCTGAATTCTGAATTCAGAACTATCAATATAACTTAGATTAAGTTATATTCTTAACAGTGTGCACTTAACAGCTAATGTTAATCACCATCATCCTCATCACAGATTGTAGATTGAAGACTTTTCCTAAATGGTCCTGTAGCTCGATAGTGAGATTGCAAACAGTGTAAATTCTGCATAACACTCTGGATTTCCTTGCTTATGTTGTACTTAACGTGGAAGATGGTTATGGTGATGTAACTGCACGAAGCTTGGCATGCAGGCTTGCACCAGGCTGCTAAAGAGCCAAAATCTAATTGCATTTACACTAGTTCAATTCACTTGGAGTCACTTGTTTGTACCTGTGTAACGGAGTGAAAAAGAGCCTGCAGGTCAACAGCAGCAGTAATTACTTGTCCACTAGGATGTGAACTGAGGCCACCAATGCATTTCACACAGTTGACCACACAGTCATTGGATGGTAAGATGTCTTGTCCTGGGAAACAAAAGCTACTGCTAACATGAATTTAGTAGTGGAAGGCTTCAGAGTCCATTTACCAATCCCCAGGACTCAACGGCTCATGAGACTAGTAATGTGTTATGAAGTCTCTCACCATCATAAACTTACACTTTTAAGAGTATGTGTGTGTGTGAGCGCATGCTGCTTTTTTCTCTCCCTGTAGAAAATTGACTAAAGGTGTCCTGATAGCTTTGGGGAAGAGTATCTTTACCCTGCTGTGATAATTTGAGAAGTGGCAGAATTTTGTGATTCAAAGTAGGTTTCTTCTTTCTTTCCATTGTACATTTTTTCTCTTAAAATGAAATGTCAGAGCTGTTTTAGTCGTAATATAGATTAGTCACTATAACAGTTATCTAAAATAAAGAGAGCTGTGTAAATAATCTCATTTTATCACTGAATGTTCTTCAAAATCACTATTTCTATAATTATTCTATATCAAGGAAAAAAAAAGATGAAGTTTTGTTTGAAGCTAAAAGATGATTGAAAAAAAGGCTGTCTTGAGTCACTAAGCTCTGACAAGTTCTAAATTATCACAGTGGGAGTAAAGATGGCATAAAAATGATAAAACAGCTAGCAAGAAAGCTTAGTCCCAGTACAAATGAAAATTCCTACAATTTTTTGGAAACGTACCTAGTAATTTTTCAGTAATTGCTGTTAATTATTGTTGGCAAGAAAGTATCAACAATTCTCATTTAACTATGTCAGTTGTCATTAATATAAATATTTCAGGACTCATTTTTATGCACACATATACTTTGCACATCAGAAAACCAGTCTTTTGCAGTTGTAAAATATATTAAGCAGGGTCAGAAAATGCGGAAAAATGTCTACTTCCAAATTCACTAGCTTTCTGGGTTTGTTCCATTCTACAGATATTTGCTCCTCCTGTAAAAGTGCTGACTAGTTGGTTTCATAGAATTGTAGAATATCCGGAATTGGAAGGGGCCCACAAGGATCATCAAATCCAACTCCTGGTGCTTCACAGGACACCCCAAGAGTCATACCATGTGCCTGAGAGCGATATCCAACTGCTTCTCGAGCTCTTTCAGGCTGGTGCTGTGACCACTTCCCTGGGGAGCCTGTTCCAGTGCCCAGCAACCCTCTGGGGAAGAACCTTTTCCTGATACCCAAGCTAAGCCCCTCCTTGTCCATGCTCGTCCACCCAGCTCCCTTCCTGCCTCACACAACTTCATGCCCTCCCCTCAGGTTCTGTCACAGGTCACCACAGAGAAATCAGTTCCTGCCTCTCCTCTTCCTCTCATGAGAAAGTTGCAGACTGCAATGAGGTCTCCCCTCAGTCTCCCCCAGGCTGAACAGAGCAAGTGACCTCAGCTGCTCCTCATCTGACTTCCCCTCAAGGCCCTTCACCATCTTTGTTGCCCTCCTTTGGACTCTCTGGTAGTTTAATGTCTTTCTTACATTGTGGCACCCAAAGCTGCCCCCAGCACTCGAGGTGAGGCCGCCCCAGCTCAGAGCAGAGCAGGACAATCCCCTCCCTTGCCTGGCTGGCGATGCTGTGCCTGATGCCCCCCAGGACACGCTTGGCCCTCCTGGCTGCCAGGGCACTGCTGACTCATGTTCAACTTGCCACTGACCGGGACCCCCAGGGCCCTTTCCATGGCACTGCTCTCCAGCCTCTCATTCCCCAGTCTGTCTGTGCATCCAGGGCTGCCCCATCCCAGGTGCAAAATCTGGCACTTGTCCATGTTAACCTTCATACAATTGGTGGTTTCATAGCCCTCTGATATATCCAAGTCTCTCTGTGGGGACTCTCTGCCTTTGAGGGAGTCAAAAGCTCCTCCCAGTACGGCATCATTGGCAAACTTTGTATATCTTTCTTTGTCAGTAAAAACCCCAAACATACAAACCATATTCACCTATGCGTGAAGTTGAAGACATTGTATATACAGATTTCTGGGATGACTTTAAGAATAGACTTCTAGATGCTGTATATATTGAAAAGCCAAGTAGTAAAGAATTAAAAAATTGACAAGCTTTTTTAGCATATTTTATTTCTTTCTTGCTCTTTAATGACAGAAATGTGAAACTATTTCTCTTCCTATCTCAATCTCATTCAGTACATTTGCCAAAATAAAAATCTAATATCTTTACATCTTTTGTTACCACAGTTCACAGGATATTATTCTCCTATGTGGCGTGGGACCTCAGACTGGAACTGACACCTTTCGGTCGCTTCACTCTGATCTCGTACTACTGCAAGATCTTGCTAAATCTCCTGTCTTTTTTTTTTTTTTTCCCCCTGGAATCATATGTTTCTCCAGGTTTCTTTTTATTTTGTTCTATTCCTAAATATTTTTGAGCACTACCCTTTTAGCTTAGCAATTTCTTCTCACTGGAGCTTACTGATGAAAGACTTTCCCAACTTTCATTCTGGTAGACTGAACTAACTACATTATTTTACCACCTCTCTCTCCTTTGAGGAGATATTCATTTGCTTCTCCTCTGCTTTACTTTTTCTGGTTTTTTATTTGCCTTCTTCCTCCCTCTCCTCCTCCCGCTCCTAGTCTGAGCAGCTGGAATTTCCCCAATACTTCAAATGAGGCCACATCAAGTCCTCAGAAGCTTTTTTGCTAATTACAATATTTTTTCTATGTTTTTACAGAGATTTCCTCTTCTGCATTTCTGCTTTTAGTGTAACTGTTACCATCTCCCTTGTTCACAAGAGTTCTCTACTGATTTCCATCTACTTCTGCTTGGCTAAGGATTTCTCTTATAGCATTGCAGCAAATGCTTGACTGAAATTCAGACAGATAAGAGTATCTAAATGTAACTTTGATGGTGACAGATATCACCTGCTTGATGATGGATGCATTTTTATCCTTTTTACTTCTCAGGACCTTGGAACACTTTGTAGAATAAGTACTTTTCTTATCATTTGAAACCCTATAAAAATCTATATGCTTCATTTTGTTATTGAAATTTGTCTGGCTTTTATGTTTTGTGACTCAGAAAACGTAAACTGTTGTTTTGTAGGAAAATGGACATAAGTATTCTGTACTTGGCTAAATATGTGATATACAGAGCTACAGGATGTAGGATGAAATGCAATACAAGATATAAAAGACATTAAAGTATTAGAGAGCATCCAAAGAAGGGCAAAAAAGACAGAGAGGGCCTTGAGGGGAAGCCATAGGAGGAGCAGCTGAGGTCACCTGTTCTGTTCAGCCTGGAGAAGAGGAGACTGAGGGGAGATCTCATTGCAGTTGCAACTTCCTTGTGGGGAGAAGAGGAGGAGCAGACACTGATCTCTGCTCTGTGGTGACCAGTGACGCGACCCAAGAGAATGGCCTGAAGTTGTGTCAGGGGAGGTTTAGGCTGGATATTAGGAAAAGTTTCTTCCCCTAGAGAACAGGCTCCTGAGGGCAGTGGTCCCAGCACCAAGTCTGACAGAGCTCAAGATGTATTTGGACTATGATCTCAGGCACATGGTGTGACCCTTGGGGATGGTGCTTTGCAGAGCCAGGATTTGGACCCTGTGATCTTTCTGGGTCCCTTTCAGCTCAGAATATTGTGTGATTCTATGACAAGGGCTGCTAGGACAGATTTAATGTCTTCTTTGCTAGATTTCCTGGTTGATATATTCCTGTAAACTTTGATCATGTATATTGATTTGTGTCTGCAAATTTTTCTCTTTTTTTTTCTTTACATGAGTACCTGCAGCGCAAAGAATATCTGTGGTACACAAAGAAAATGCAAAATGCCAGTAAAAGTGATATAGGTGCATTTAAGAACTAATTTCTTAGCCTTCTCCTTCGGCAACTAACTACAGGTTTTTCTCTTCAGCTGTGAAACACATATTAATTATTTCACCGCATCTATTTTTACCTCTGCAATTTGTGCTGTTTTAGAATTAGCGAGTTACCTAAAAGATACAAAGAAACTCTGCATTTTTACCACAGCAAAGGTATCATGAAGCTATAATATCACACCTAAACTCGTAAAAATAAGTGGAATTATTCGGATTGTGGTTTTAGAAGCTGAAGCAAAATAACCCTTTATCATCTGAAAGCCTTTTTCTTCTGATTTTTGGTACAGTTAGTTTTGAGTAAAATGGGAATGTTTCAGTTCTATTCTTCAGGATAGATAGCAGGGTGTTGGTGTTCTGTAAGCATCAAGAGCCTATAGTTTTTTCACAATTAGGAGTCCAGTTAATTAATTTTATTTTCTGATTTTTTTAAAATTGAATCTCATTGGAATGGTGGACATTCTTGAGTTTTTTGAAAATCAATCTTACTGTTCTGTGAAGATTTTCACCTGCATTTTCCCTCCTCAGTACCCCTCTTCCAGCCCAGTGCAGTAGAGTTACACTCTTCATAAAACACTAAAAATATATTCTCATTTTTCTGCACCTCCTAGTAGCAAAACAAGAGATGCAAGTAGTATCATGCACTTTCTGTGAGTCTGATTTCCACCTAAAAGTCTGAGAAGTGTACAACTCACCATAAAACAACTCCTTTTTCTCTCTGCTCCAGGAATTAATACCAATGTGACAGGAAAAAAATAAAATCCTTAAATAAAAGATTTACCTTCTAAAAATGATTCTGTATGTGCTTCAGCACCAACTTTTCTCTTAGGAATAAATTTCATGAGCTGTTACTGTCATCTTTTTTGAAGATACAATTCCTTATGTGCAAGTCATCCCTGCACAAGGAGAACTAAGATAATGTGAATACTATTGCTTTTTTCCATGAATTTATAGAAGTAACTTAATTCATGTGGCAATGAAATATTTTCATTTTAAGGGCAACAAGCTATGTGCTGAAAAACTATGAAGATGCCCTATTTTCACTTTAAATAATATCTAAATGTGTAATAATGGGAAAAGAGAAAATGTTCTTGAAGGTCAGTTGTCATAGCTACAAGTTGCCAGTTTGGACAGACAATCAGTGATTGTCAACCAGGCATAGGAGCTCTAGACAGTAAATCCTTACTTGTCTTACCCGAACAACAGAAAGGCTTCCATTCCAGCATGAATGCAGCTGAATGTTAAAACAATGGGCACCCTCACTGCTATTGTTCATTTAGCTTAACACGCCTAGGAAGATGAAAAACAGATGACTATTTTTTCTGTATATGTAAGTAGTTCTTTAATGGACTGCGGTGCTCCATAGGATGATAAAATATAAAAATAGAGGGTATACATCACAATAATGTAATGGCTTTTCTTTAGCTAACAGGTTTTCCTTTAACACTCATGGAGGACTTGATCTGGAAACCTGTCAGAGGCCTACTGAGTTGTTAGTGATCTTGTAGCTCCAGTTCTGACAAGTCTAATCACAAAAGGAAAGAGGTCTATTAAAAATGCATTAATGTATAAAGCTATAAGATGCATGGAGACTTAGGGTTTTGCCAGAACTGATTTTTTCATTTCATCTTCTATTTATCTCGCTGATTCTTCAGTAGAATAATCTTATAAATATCAAACCATTAATACGCTGAGTTGTCTGCAGAGCTCTAAAAGCCACTTGAGAACAGTATAGAGAAGTTACTCTTAATTTGTTTGTGGGACAGAGAGAAGAAGAAAAAAATACTTGTTTTTACAACAGCATTATTTTTTTTCATGGTAATCACTTAAAATAAGTGATTCCTGAAAAAGAAAAATTTTTCTTCAGTTTTGCAATATAACACTCTAGAATCATTGTATCACATAATGAAATAGAAGTAATTTCTCAAAAAAATTATTATCATATGCATAATATTAACTCATTCTTTTTCAGTCCATTTCTTCTCCTTTCTCCCCAAAGTGGAATAATTTATTAGGTATCAATAATGTATGCTTATATGTATTGTGCAGATTTCCTCTGTTTAATTCCTCAGTGGTTTTGACTAATTTTTCTGCTTTTTGTGTTCTAACTGACAAATGATTTTTTATATTCCAATGTATTTATTCATTATGGGAACAAACTTGTATAGTACCAGATCAAGCTCTGAAGCTCTTATGTGTACAGCTGTGCTGACCACAGAAGTTTTACCGCAAATAATAAGGGAAAAATAAGCATAGTACTTTTCATGTGCATTGTATTTTTCACATGCATTGTATTTACCATCAGTACTTATTCTTCATGTCATTACAGATATCGTAATATCTGAAAGCATGAAGGAAAGCATTTCATTTTACACAAATCCTAGGTCTGGTGCTTTTTTTGGCCCTGTTTTGTGGTACCATGGGAAGCATAGTGGTAACCATTCCCAGTTTTTTTTAGGACATCCAGACAAAGGAAGTTGTGCTCTTTTTGAGACAAGTTTCATCATGATGTTTGGAAAAAAGCATGTTGGTGACATTACTGTGCTTTGGAGACCACAATAAGAAACAGCACTGAATAAAGCCCTCTGGAGGTAACCTTCAGAAGGTCACACAATTTGGATTCTGGGAGCACTTTTTCTTGCCAAATGACAGTGGATTGGTGTTTTCCTCCCAAGTAATGCAGAAGCATAAATGTGGCTTTCACGTGTTTCTGGACCACTGTCTAATGCCTTATTAAGTTATGGCACAGAAGAAGCTTTTATAAGGGGTGTGCATTTGTGTCTGGGGCATAACAAATACATATGTGACTTCAGTGCTTTTTAAAAATTCCCAAAAGATTGAGATAAACAATAGGAAACAGGGTATATATATTCTATGCCTGCTCCAATTATACAGACTTAATGTACCTTCTGAAATTCATTGGGCTTAGTATGGTCAGCCAGACCTCGGGAGAATAATAATTCTCTTATCAATTCTAAGAGGAGATTCTAATTCCCATTTGAAATCTCAAAAATTTTTAGAGGATGGTTTGAACCCTTCTCTTGTCTGAAAAGCATTTTCAGAAAAGTAGTACTGTAATAGTGATGCTCTCCAAGGTTGGTCTAAAGTTTGCAGGTCTGTGTTAAAGAAAGGAGTTGAGATAAAACTGTCAGATAAAAAAAAGGACCTCTCTTGTCTAAGTGCTTTTCCCCTTCCATTAGGCTGATATTTTGTTGAAACACAGGACTTGCAACTCACCAGAAGTCTGCTGCAACTTCCTATCTTGTTGTCTAGCTGATGCTTTGTTATCTAGATTATTGTAAAAATTTTTACTTTGAAGTGGGAGTATTGCCAGTATTTGATCACATCTGCTGTTGCACAGAGATCCAGACAGTAATGGTTAAAAATATTTTTGTATTGGCATAGGAAAATGAGTGCATGGGAAATTAAATATCTCAGACAGAAAGGATGGTTGGTTGTGCACCAGATGGTGAGAATCATTTCCACAGCAAGAGTCTTCAACTGGATCAGATGATATTCCCAAAACTGGTTTTTGGTCAATTCTTAAAACGTCTCTGGTCTGTGGTCCTACATGTTCACTGCAGCACATGCATGGACATCTCTTCTGACTCCTATAAAGTGCATATAAAATATCTAACTATCTTAAAATGCTGTCCTATGTGATTACTTCTCAATCTGCATGAACATTTTTTATTGAATAATCACAAGTGTCTTCTCTGAGTACAGTTCAGTCAATTCTGCATGAGGAACAGCTGGGAAATCTCTTTGTCTCGTGTAAAAGTCACATACCTTGGGGACATATATTAGCAGCATATAGACAAATCATCTACCTGTGCCATTAAATCAGATGTAGCCCTTTTATCTGCTGGCTTTTTTACACAACCTTGTTATTGTTTTTGTTTCTTTTTGATTATCATTAGTTAGAATTTTAATACTGGAGGCTCTTCAGACTGATTATGCTGTGGACACCTTAGGATGTCTATCATCTCCTCAGGCAGCCTGGTGTATACCAGGGAGCCAAGAGGAAATACCTTGATTGTAAAGTTATCCAGATTATTTTCAAATAATTGCAAGAAAATAAAGCAGTGAACTGATATTCTCAAATGCAAAACAGCAATCTTATTTTTATACTGACTTACAAAGTTACACTGTATTTCTTTTTGAAATGTTAATATAGTGTTTGATAATTTTTCCAGGTAAACCTATTTCTCTTCAGTGAAATTTTGTCTCTTATATTAGATACTCATACATTCTTTGAAAATGTAAATACCATGCACTCTTCAGACTCCTGTCACTAAGTTTAAAAAGTATTCAAAATCAAAAACATTTCTGTAAATTGAACAACTGGTAGTAAATCTAAGAAATATAAACCAATTTGATTATGACTAGGATTTTTTCATCCACAATGACGTGGGTTTAGATTTTTGAACTACGCCATGAATCAGAGGTGGGATTGTATGCTATATTTTTTTTATTCTACCTTTCCCAAATTTTCCTGGAGCCAGTGCTGTATTGAATCTTTGTACTCAGCTCTTGTCCCAGACTAGATGAGCCAAATCAGACTGGTTGTAGGATTTTGAGTGTGAACTAGGTGTCTATTCTTGCTTTTTAGGATATAACTGGTCTTTGCTGTTTTCTGAAGTAGTTTTGTTACAAAGACTGGTGGTGAAGCATACTCACAGCATCACAGAGCAGTGACCTCTTTGGCTCAGTTTTCTGGCTTAGACAACATTCAGTGTGACAATTACTAAAAGGCAATTTCCCAATAGGTAACTGTGGAGAACAGACTGAGCTCTTAAAAGCAATAGAAGAATTCTAAAATCTTGGTAGCAGGAATAACAGTAGTTGTTTATTCATTCATTGATTTAAATTTGGGGCTTAGGTCTCTGAATGTTTTCACTATAAAACCAAAAATTAGTGGAAAATTTGTGTGTATAAGTCAACTGTCCCCACATGTACTATTCACCTTAATTTCCTCAGTTGTCGCTGCTTACATAAATTTAAAATCTCTTTTTTCTCCAGTATATGGGACTATTTATTTTGAAGACAGACTAATTGGAGAGCCATTCATGCTAAGAATGTGTGGAACTTTTGACGGAATGCTGGAGCAGAGCACTGGCACAAAATGAATCGCTTAACCATAACACTTTTCAGGGAATGACACAAATGTCATATATAGTGGGAAACAATATTGACTAGAATAATGAGACAATCAAGTCTGAATTTTTAAATAAAATTTTGAAAACAGGAAAATTAGTTTGTTCCCAATAAAAATCTCTCAAGTCTCGGTATAGGAAGGTTTATTTAATTTTACTCCAGAACCATCTCATTACTAGTTCATTTACATATGTACACAAGCTAGTTTCTCCTTGTAGGATCTCCTTCATTTGGCAGAGATACTTCAATCTTAAAGGTACATTTGTGGCACCATAAGATGACGTTTTCATGGCATTGGTCATACAGTCTTCATTGTTATTGTACAGGTGACGTGGCAGCTCACAATATATGCTAAAAACATCTATGAAGTAAGGGTCAGCAAAGGAAAGTGTTATGAAATGACAGTCTTCTGGTCAGTCTTACTTTTTTTTTTACTTCAATGTTTTAGATCCGGCCTTAGTAAAATCAAAATTCAGTATTCATAGTTTTAGCAACCAACTTTGCCATATATTTAACATGAGAAGTACTTAATACATGATAGCATAACAGATTATAGCAGGGTGATGTTTATATTAATCAGTACATAGGTTGTTTCAGTGGTTTGGGGTTTTTTTCTAAATTTAGGAGCTCAGAATAAAACCATGTGTTATTATCTTTTTTTAAACTGTAAAGAGTTGAGAAAAATGGATGGAGGTACGAATTATGTAATGATGTAATAGTGCTTAAAGAAAGTTGTTTAGTGTTAGAAAAGAATAAGAGCATATTACAATTTTTACTGTAGAAGCACTCTGTCTCTTCACCAAAATAACAATAAATGTAAGCATCCTATACTTTTATGAAATAAAGGAATTTGCAGCAATAGGATTTATGTATTAGAATATGATTGAAAAGAGAAGCGGGTTACCAAAAGTCACAGATTGTAGGTTCGTGGGAAAAGGGACTTGAGTTAGGTTATGAGGAAAGCCAAAAATCAGACTGCTTTGGGGGTCTCACATGAAGGTCAGATGCACTGAGTGTGTAATAAGTGGGAGGCAATGCAGCAGCCATTATCTTCCCCCTGACAAGAGAGCAGCTCACTGACCTCGTATGTTGACAAATGGAGAGGAAAACTCTGCACTGAGATGTAAATTCCCCACGCAGGTCCCTCATGAATATCTTGTTTCCAGAATTCAAGCCAGTGACCTGGAAAACAAGGTTCCTCCCCAATCAAAATGACAGGCAGAGCTGGTTTCCTGTTAGGAAGACTACTAGATGTGTAAAAAAATTATGATTTCTGAGAAGAAAAAAATGAGATGTCACACAGAGCAAAATATTACTTTCAAATGGTCCTCTGCATCTTCCTTGAATGGCAGCTGTTAAGAATTCAATTGTGTGTATGACACACTGCAATGCAGGATGGAAGTTCTGTTGGGGAGCAAAAATGAATAGAAATTTTCAATTCAAATACTCATTTGAGAATATTTGAATATCTGTCATTCTTTTTAGCCTAAAGGTTAATTCTTGAAAAGAATTTCCATTAGTAACACAAATTGTAACCTTGTCAAATCCTCTTATGTAATGCATCAATGCTGAAAGGCATACTCTGCAAAACTGTACTATTAAATACATAACCTTGGTTCAGAGTGAATTTATACTTTTAGCAATTTCCTTGATTTGTCATTTATTTGTGTAAGATTTTATGGTTTTGTCTATGTACTTGTGTCAGCACACAGAGAACATTTTGTAAATGTTACTATATTCTGTTTTGCATATGTATTTTCTGTTGCCATGCTCTCTTTATTTCATAGATAGTAATTAAGAAAATTGTATGATGCCATTGCCCTCACACAAGACAAGTGACTGTCTAAGGAATTCTCTTCCATATGACAGATCTCTTTTCTCATTCTGTGCATGTATGCCAATGTTATATTAGGATGTCCATTATTATACTTCTGCAGTCCTGATTTCTTGTAGACGGAAAAAGCAGTTATGGTTTTTCTTTCTGGAAGATGATTTAGCTCTTACTTCACCAGTCAGGATGCAGAATTATATAGTATTTGGATAAATACCATAAATTTTAATATTAAAGGATGCCCAAATTTGCATCATGAACTGTGGATATGGGGTACATAGACTTTTGTTAGAGACCAACAACCTAAAGGTGCTGTGGTTCTCCAATCAACAACTACATTTACTTAAAAAAACAAACAAACAAACAAAAAACAAAAAAAACCCAAAACCCCAAAAATCAAAAAACTGCAGGAGTTCATTTTATAAATTAAGTTTTTTTCTACTGTGGCTAGGTTTTTTTTGCTGTGAAAACTTCAGACAGATCCATTAGAAGTTTTTCCGAATTATGAAATAATTTTCTTTTTATCATGATAATAAAATCTGTTTTCCATAAAATATTTTTAAAAGCTTTTGGCTTTGTTTTATGATGAACTCAAATAATTGTTTGCACTTCACTGTGTTCTCTTCCTTCATTCTGTTTCATTCTGAGTTGTACCATGCACTGATGTAATGCTCATGCTGTTTCTGCTGCCTGGTACAATTTTTTTTAAGAGACAGCATGGTTTGAGTTTGCACACAGAGCTTAGGCAGAATGAATATGTTAATAAGCTCCAACCTCAGGTTGCACACTCAAATTACTATCAATTGTGCATGCAATTTTTCCAGGCTATTTGTTCTGAAAATAAGTACTAAATTATGCATTCAATGCAGTGTCATGTATGAGTACAAAAGAAGAATTTGCTCAAATATTTCCAAAAAGGAATATTTGTGTGTGCAAATCTGATGCAATTCAATTATTTGATGTGCCCACTTTAGCAATTTGGATACAGGAATAGAAAAAACTTATCATATTGAAGGTGGGAATGAAATGCTTGAAAGGCAGGCAACCGAGCCTGTGACTTATAGTAGATGTATGTATTTCAGTTATTTGGCACCAGTCATCAGCAGGCCTTTTCCAATCCCTTAGTCTGGATAAAATCCTGAATAAAAGTGGAAAACAAATAGGAAAACATTTTTGTGGGCTGTCCTAGTTGGGGATATATTGTCAAGAAACTGCATTGTTTATAGTTGCTGTTCATTCCCTCACTGAAGGCTGTTTTCAAACTCAGACAGATTTCTTAGAAGAATATACTTTGGTCACAAATCTAAGATTGCCTGACACTGAAAAAAGTTCAGATCTGCCCAAGTAGGAGACCATATGCAGGCAGCATATCTACGCTGTTGCTTTGGCTTTGCTTTTTCATGACTTTTGTTTCCTTATTCACTCGTTTAAATGTGTCAGTTCTTTTTTCTTGGAGTAGCAGGTATGAAATAAGACCGGCTGACGTGACAAGAATGCAGGGTGTACTTGGTAGGGTGTGTTTTAAAGAGTCTATGACTCACACATATTCTTTAAGTTTGTAGCTTTATACGTTATTTAACACTATAGTTGCAAGCCCTATATGCTCTGTCTCATGTAGTCCAAAGCATGTACTAGATACTGTCAACACTCTTCTAAGACACTGAAAATTTCCAAGCTGTAAAGAAGCTCTCCCAAAGTAACCCAGAATGAAAAGCAACTTTGTATGTATGTGTGTTTGTATATATATGTATACGAGTCAATCTCACACTTTCAGAGCAACCGGAAACAAATGAGAGAGGTATTAGGAAGCCTTCATATTGAACAAACACAGCTGTGGAAGAAAGAGGAATGATGTATTTGAAACCAGGTGGATATGGATAATCTTAGAAGACAAACACAATTTTGGATCCTCTTAGAGCAAACTTGTTAAGCAAGTTAACTTCTAGAAACAGACAGCAGTTCCAGATCTACACTTGCTAAACTGCTGTGATTTGAAGTCACAAAGCTGCAGATGAAAACAACTTTTAAATTCATGTTGAAAGTTTTCCTCTGAAGGTCCTTAATATAAAGCTGTGGATTTCTTGTTGGCCATCTGAGAGACTCCTCCATGACATTAGTTTCCCAAGCCCCAAGTCTTTTCTCAAAAAGAGTTGAATTTCCCTGAGTACTTGTGGGAACTGCGTCGCTAGATCTGTACTGTGAGTGCGAGTCAGGAGCAGACAACCGCATGGTAACTTTGAAGTTCTGTGGCAATTGTTCTTGGGCTGGTGAAATATGTCTAAACATGCAGGATTTCCTCTCCTCAGTGAAAGATGGCACTGGTCTGAAATAGAGAGTAGGCTATAGCAAGGTCTCCAGCACAGGATGTAAGTTTGGTAAATTGAATTGCCCATTGTGCAAATGTATAGCCACGGTAGCCTGTAGGGGGTTAGGCATCAAGCCAAAGATCATTCAGTCATCACAATTTGTGGTATGAAGATGGACAATCTGCTCCTGTCTTCTCCTGCCCTGGTGGTGTAAGCAGAAGGCAGCTGAGATTCCGTGACTCTGAAGAAAGTGTTTGTTCACAATCTTATGAACCCTGAAAGCATTATAAGACTTCAAGACCTTTGCCTATTATCCCGCAAACATAATAAAATAAATTCTTCTTTTTAATGTGGTAGTAAAAAAAAAAGAGTTGTTATATTTTTTAAGTGGTAAAATTTGAATATTGGCAGTTAAAAAATACATCTGTATTTGTTAAAGTCAGCTAGTGTTATTCTGTGTTCAAAGAAAGGGGTGGAATTTCACCCATACTCTGGGAAAGTCTTGTAAATGAGCTTGCATAGAGAGTAAAGAGGGTTTTGAAAATTCTGCTTTTGACTGGGACTTCCAGTTTCAGTCTGAGGATGGGAAGTAAGAGATGCTTGCTGACACAGGCATCAAAGAGACCACATGGATCTGAGCTTGCTAGGAACTGTTTTCAAATAAGTAATACTAAATTAAATTTAGCCACAGCCAGAGAATTGCTGCCTGAATTTTTGGGTAGGAAGATTAACTTTAAAACTGATTTTCAACAAATTCAGCTTATTTTGTGTGTTCTGATCTACACACCTGGGTTATAGGAAGGAAGATCTGAACTGGAGTTGCTGAGAATGGCAGAGTTGCCATCAGAAACTTGAAATGTAGGATGTGTTGTAGCATAAACACATCAAATTATCAGGAGACCTGGAATTGTGGAGTTTTCTTGTCTTTTAAGTAGTGTTATATTTTCAAGAGGAGTAAAATCAAATATTTCTGTGCCCTTAAATACTTCATAGTATTTTTCAAAAGATGTCTGACATTTATTTTAGGTGGTAATTTGAAACCTAGAGGTGACAGATGTTGAATTGATCCTGCAGTAGGTTACGTGTAAATCACAGAAAGCTGTTGAGGGTTAGCTCAATGAATGCTATAAGGAATAATATTGAACTGTAATTGAGAAATGGGAGTGTGAGGAAAAGACTTATTTTTCAGCCTCTACAGTTGTTGAACACTAGCTGCTTACAGAGAAGCACTCAGACTGAGATAAACTTGAGGATGCTTACCCAACAAGAACTAGACTGATTTCTTTTCCTGGAAAGAAAACTACATTTAATCTCATTTATTGCTAAAAAATATTTTCCCATCTTCATAATGTATTATCCTGATTGTCTGAACACAACAATTTTTCTTACTGTCAGGCCAGATAAAAAAAGAGAACTTTTATAGGACTGTGAATAAAATTCTTGTTAATTATGTGCAAAACAGTGTCCTTTTCCCCCCAGTTGTGGCTACTAGATGCTAGGCTAAATAAAATGAAATACACTGAATAAAATGATAATAATACACTAAATAAAATACACTAAATAAAATGAATACACTGAAAATAGCTCTTTTAACACACTTAAAGTTAAGCTTATTTTGTAAAACATCAGATATACTGCTTTCTATCTTTGTTTTTTATATCTTGCTCCTTTAAAAAGATTAAGGCAGCAAGCACTCACAGACTGCTCTCAAATAAAGGGATAAAGGGACTTGTAGTGCTTGTGGTCCTGCTTCCAGCTCTCCTGGAACACGTAGCCTTGGGCATCCCTCCATAGTCCTCCAAACACATTACTCTGAAGTATGAGAACAAAAAAAAGTACAGGTGAACTTCTGGTTTTAATAATGCAGAGGCAACCCCTTAGGTGAAATGTTCTGTCTATACACAGCTATTCATGTTAGGATACATTAATGTGGATCTAGATAGAATGAGTTGCGTGTGACATACCTACAGTTTTCTCTGGGGCTCTCACTGAGTATTAGGAGTTTATGATGACAAATCTTTTCAAATTTTGTAGCCAGCAATCTGATGAAGAATGGCCTCAGGGACAGAAACACTAACATGTATCATAGAATCATAGAATGGGTTGGATTGGAAGGGACCTTAAAGATCATCTAGATCCAACCCTCCTCCTGTGCGCTTCTCTGAGACCAGGTTGCTCAGAGCTCCATCCAGGCTGGCCTTGAACACTTTCAGGGATGGGGCATCCACAACTTCTCTGGGCAGCTTGTTCCAGTGCCTCATCACCCTCACAGTAAAACATTTCTTCCTAATATCTAACTAAACCCATCTTCTTTCAGTTTGAAGCCATTCCCCCCTGTCCTGTCACTGCACAGTCTTGCATTAAGTCCCTCTCCATATGTCTTCCTTGTAGGTTCCCTTCGGGTACTGGAAGGCCACAATAGGTCATCCCTATGCCTTCTCTTTTTCAGTCTGAACATTTCCAACTCTCTCAGTCTTTCCTCATAGGAAAGGTGTTCCATCCCTCTGGTCATCTCTACGGCCTCCTCTGGACTGGCTCCAACAGGTCCATGTCTTTCTTGTGCTGGGACCCCAGAACTGGATGCAGTTCAGATTTCTCAAACGGTTATGAACACAACATTTAGTTCCAGTGGGAGGGGCTTTGTTTCCCTAGTCAACATCCTGCTATCTATTCACCTGAGAAGTGTGGAAAGACAGGTTGGTTGTCACTGAAGACTGTGATAAAAGTAGGGTGTGTTCCTCAGCCTTCTACTTATCTGCTGTTACCAGTTTGTTGGTGTTATCAGAGAGGACTGACCTTCCTCTTCTGGTTTACATGCCTGTAGAAGCCCTTCCGGTTTTTCCTTCCATCTCTTGCCAGGTTCAGTTCCAGCTTTACTTTGGCCTTCCTCAGCCCATCCCTACAAAACTGAACTTCATTTTTTTACCCTTCCCAGGTCACCTGTCCTATCTTCAGCTGTCTATGCATTTGCTTCTTCCCCTTTAGTTTGACACAGAGGTCCCTGCTCAGCCATGCCCATCTCTTGCCTTCCTTGACCAATTTCTTGTGCACAGAGAGTCAGCTCTTGCACTCTGTGGAAGATTTTCTTACAGGTCTGCCAGCTCTGTTCCACTCCCTTGTCCCTGAGGGCAGGCTCCCAGGGAATCCCACTGACCAGCTCCCTGAAGAGCTGGAATTCTGCTTTCTTAAAGTTCAGGGTCCTGATTTTAGGCCTTACCTGACCCCTATGCTCAGGACTGCAGACTCCACTGGTGCGTGATCACTGCAGTCCAGCCTGCCTCCAGTATTGACATCCTCTATTAGCTCACTTATACCGATGACCATCAGACCTATAGGATGCATTTGTAGAAAAAGAGAGGAAACCTGTTTAAAAAATTTGGAAATTATGGAATATTTGCCTTATGAGCCTTTGTTTTGAAGTTGTCTATGAGTTGTCAAAAAACCCAAAGCTATACTGGAAAAATGGCCTTGTCTAGTTCATGCATTATGCATTTGTTGTAGTAGTTATGTTTCAATGTACATATAACAGGTTTCTGAAGCATGCTTATATTTGGCATGAACATGAAGTAGCAGCCACAATCACAGTGCAGTGACTGTTCTTGCCACACATTCCTTAGAGAAGACGGGAGATGGCTTTGTAAAAATAATACTGCAGAATGAGAGTAGAGTTAAAAAGGGCAAAATTCATAAATATAATAGCTTGTTGACAATCTCAGTGCAACTTCTCTTAGGTTTGAAAAATAATGCAGAAAGCAATTCTACAGCATGGTATAAAGTGCATCCAAGTAGGTCTGCTTTGGGACTGGCATGTTATGAGAACATTGCATCCCACTGACCCTATGTTAGCTGATATGTTTAATTAAATGAACACAATACATTTCATTGTAGTGGTGTATTTTGATCTTCTGCAAATGTTCACTCAAATAATTGTGCTCTTTAAAAACAATATATCCTTCAACATTAACCAAGGCCTTGTGAACTTCATACCAGCTACCTATTATAACAGTAAACACAAAATGATGCAAGAAAAAACATACTTGTATACAGAATATTTATAGAACCATATTTTTAGGGAACTAGGATGACTCAAAGACAGACACAAGACATCTGTTTTTCAGTAGTCTGAATGCATCAGACATACTGAAAACCAAGAAGGACTATTCCTCATAATTTTAACATAAAATGTGGCAAAACATCTGTTTGGGGTGCGGGGGTTTTTTGGTGTCTTGTTTTTTTTATATATACTATACATATTTGACTTTTGATTTGATTTTCACTTTTATTTGATTTTTAAAGCATGATTCTTCTCTGCAAACCTAGGAAATATATTTATTTATTCATTTTATACTAGACATAAACCTTAAGCAAAAATGTGACAGGTTCAATAATGACAGAGCACAAGCCTTGTGTTCTTTGTTTGCTTCAGGTGAAACAAACTGAACAAATTCTGATCCTAATATTAGGATGATCTTGGGGTTGCTGTAATGATGCTTTAACTGCTTATGTTTGATAATATTAAAAGTGTGAAGTAATACAAAACATAGCATATTGTAACTCTTTCCTGGTCATACGGAAAACCCTCAAAATCATTGATTAGAATTTGATTCCTTGCTTGATTTTTTCCCCTAGACTAAAAATGTGATTTGTGACTCATTAAAACTGCCGTATATGCTGCTATATTTAAATTTTTCTGTATTTGATACTGTGCCATCTGCATCACCATATATACAATTGTAGTAGTTCCCTGGTTAAGTTAAAACTAGGAGAAACTATGAAATATTAAAAAATGCTTTATTTCACTAGGGGTTACTTCTTGCACTGAAAATCTCTAATCAAGTAAGAGGCTAAACAATGATGGAAAACTGAAATCTCTAAAACACTCTCACAGAAATACCTCTGATATTTGACTAAATAAAGCAACTGCTCAAAATGATTCATGATCAGTTTTATTCTGTTTTATGCTTTTGAAAAAAACCCCAAAAACCGACAAAAACCCGTCAGGATCCTATCAGATTTTGAGAGTAAAGTAAATAGGATTGAATCTCTGCATGTTTACGGTAGTTAATAAGGAGAGAGAACACTTTTATAGAATTAGTTTGGCTCCTGTTCAGAATCTAGCAATATCCATATTAAATTTATATTTAAATCTCTTGTACAGATGAATAAGTAGAGGATTAACATATTTTTCTACCGTGTTCTTAGTATTTATCTTGACTGTTGACTTATCTGCAGAGACAAAAGGAAAAATATATCCTCATTTGGGCAAAAAATTAATTATTTTTTAAATAAATAATGAAGACTTAGGTTTTAAAGATAAATATAGCCATATTTTATAAGTGTTTTTGTAATGTTTTAAAGGTTCGATGAAAATTCAGCTGAATACCGAGGATTGATACACTTTTTGTCTCAGGCAAGTTGGGTTAAAACTTGAAAGTCTTACTCTTCCAAAAAAACTTTAATGAAAGCAAAAGTGCATCAAATCCTCTGTATCCAGCTGAATTTTCATCTAACCTTTAAAACGTTACAAAAATATTTGTGAATTCTGCAGTCTAGATGGAAATCATCAGAAATGTGATTGAGCCATAATACACAAAAAAATTCCCTTTTTGCAGCAGAGAGAAAGGCAAAATCTCCAAATTTCAGGAATGAGTTGCACTTCCTGAAGGGAGCCTCACTGGGAGACAGATTGCATTTTCTTCCATTTGTGAAAATGGGGGAGGATGAAAAGATGAAAACATTTCTTCATGAAGTTGCCATTTCTCAGAGTAGCTTAGATTCTACTTTGTTTCTCTTCTCACCGTTCTCCAGATATTTCTGATCTCAGACAGTCCCTGCATTGGAGAAAAACAGGATTTGTTTTCATAGGTTTTCCTTTTGCTATAGTATTACTTTAGTTTTATATCAGACTTGTGGTGCAACACCCAATCTACTATGAAATTTGCATTTACAATCAGCTTTGTGTTAAGATAGGCCTATTAAGCTGTTTCACAAAAAATTGAAGATTTATACTCTCTCACATAAGGAGAAGCTTGAATACTGATAGATTTAGGAAGTCTGTAAGTATTACTGATTTAATGTAATATGATTTTATAGAAAAGTTATTTGTTGTTGAAGCACATGAAAAAGAGCTTTAATCCTCACCACTGGTATGCAGCAATACATAAATCAGACTTTTAAAATGTCTCACGCTGGAAAACAATACTGAGATATTGGAAAATCACTACCTTCTTTTCATTTTAAATTTGTTTTACCTGGGAGATCTAAAATGTACTCCTGTCTCCTACAGATATCATGCTTTAGAATTCTGCAACAGATGTAATTTCCTATTTAATACCGTACTCAAATTTTTTAAAGAACTTCATTGTTTTGTGACAGGTGAAATGATATTTCACTACAGAGAGTTTAGTAGTCTTATGAATATTTATATGCATACTTTTCACAACTGTACAGCAGACAACCAATTTCAGTGATTTTCGTATGCAGTGGATTAGTAGGTTTTCTGGTTTTTTGTCCTTTCCCCATTAAAATTTTTATCCTTTCTTTATTGCTTTAAAGTCTAAAAAAAATGACAATATCTTCCTCTAGCATTCTAGAGCCTGCCAAATACCACCCACAATTAGAAAAACACCAGGGTCTTTGCAGACCACCCCTCAGCCATCACACTGACAAAATAATTGTAGAACTCATATTAGACAAACTGCATTGGGAACAGGACACTCAGCCTTTGACAGAAGCTGGTGGGCTATTAAGGAAGTAGCCAAGTAGCAGCATGCTGTTCTGTCACTTTTCTTGCAGTCGTTGAATACAGAGTGACTCCTCTGAGTGAATGCCAAGGCATCATGATTAGCATAATTAGAGCATACCTTTGTGGCACAATTATATCTGTACGAAGTTGCAGCAAGCAAGACTTGGTTGCAATTGGTGATATGCCTCATTATCTAAATACACAGCTTCTGATTTCAAAGGCTGTCAAATACGACGGAGTAAAACTACACTTCATTTGCCCTGGTACTGCCTGATAGAAACCTTAAATATCTTTTTCCTCCTCTGCTTAAAAATAAAGTTGTGCTTTTTACCTTTATGCTTTATATTAACAGCTGAGCCAGATAAAATATTTTTCCTCTACAAAGTATCTGCAATTGCCAACTGCCTAAATGATAACACATGTAAGAAAATCACACTAATTTCTACACTGTTGTAGGTCTAAGTGAAGGGGCAGAGCACACTTCAGTACATGGCTCATTGTGCCTTTTCAAATGTACTAATATAATAAAGTGTGATACAACATAAGTACGATGCTGAAACCCAGGGGTCTCTAAAAGCCCTCACCAGAAAGTCTATTTAAAGAAAAGAAGTCTAGTCCATTATATAGTAATAATAGTTCTTGTCCTTATAAAAAGAATCTTTCAGCATAGTTAGAAAACTTTTCTTATGATATCCTCTCCCTTAATGGCTCCTATTCTTTTTATTACTTCTCTCTGGGTCTCTATTGTCTTCTCCACTGCACCTGCAAACCTCGACAAAAACATGACCAAGGCTGCATTTATCAAGCTGAGTTGTTCAGTTCATGATGTCATAAAACAAGTTAGAAGCCTGTGTCTGTAGAAGACTGGCTCAGAGAATAAATATTCAGTAAACTGTAAAGGGCAAGCCTGATTAGAGTATGTCAGATGGGCTGCAATGAGGGCTAGCTCCTTCTCAGGTAGCTCAACTCACTCTGCGTGGCAATAGTTCACTATCACTCTGTCAACTGCTTCTGGTCAGTCTTCCCCTGACCAGCACAGGAGCAGAAGTAGTGGGTCATTTGATCTAAGAAACTGAAGATTGGGAAAACTGTTGTCTCTTCTCCAAGCGCTTTTAGTTGTCACCATTGTTGATCTTTGTTGATATCTTCCTCTTGGCTCCATGTTGCTCTTCAGCTCACACAGGCATGTTGCTGCTCCTCACAACATTTGTTGGAGTGATCTCTTTCTTCCTTTACCAGCCCTTTCAGCTCCTCCTTGTCTCTCCTGCATGCTTAAATCAGCTCTTTGACAAAGGGATTACCTTTTGCTGTATATTGTACAGCAAAGTCATAGCAGATCTTCACAATGCTTTCAGATATTTTTGTGAACTGACGTTGGTAAAAAAAAAGTAAAACCCCAACAAAACAGAGATCTGAAATATGTTATTAAAAATTTGCTACTTATAATTCAAAAGAAAATTTTTTGATATTTCTTTACTTTAAAAGAAAATCATTTCTAAAATTATTGTTTTGTAGAAAGAAATTCTTTATCAAAGGTCTGAAAATGGAATCACTGTTTTCGTTAGGAGGATTTTTTCAGTTCTCAGATGACAGATATTTAATCTGCTTTTTCTGTTCTCTTCCTCAAAAAACAAAAAAACCCACCCTCCTCCAAATCAAAAGTCTGTTCAGAAGCCATGATTGATTTCTCAGTCAGAAATGTATTGTGATTTTTGAGCCACTTATCCAGGTGCTGTATTTTTCAGAGATCATACCTGTTCTGGGGAGCTTCTCCCTTTACATACAAAAAACCAGAAAAAGCATGGAAATGAGTTGTGAGACTTAAGTCCTGGTTCTGTGATAAGCTTTTTGTGGGTAGCTTATATTATATGGCAAAACCTAATATTGCAAATAATCTGGCTTTTTTATAGCTTTGTATAATATAATAATAAGAAAATAAACTTTTCATTCATAAATCTGCTAGTGATAAAAATCACTAATAAATACTTCCAGATAGCCAAGATCTGAATATACCTATGTAAGAAAAAGAAGGAAGAGAACATAAATTAAACTAATTTACATAATTTGAAGGAATGGTTTTTTGCTCAGGCTTGCTAAGTAGACTTTTCAAAGGATTTTTATGTAGAACATAGATAAATATCAAAAGTAAGCCTAGAAAGTGCTTTTAAGTCTCTAATCTTGTGCAACAACCACTAAAACAAGCATACGAGTCTTACACTCTTCTCGCTGAAAACTCCCAAAAGCTGTCATTGGTTCAGTGACATCAAGTTTGCAACCTTAATTGGCCACTAGCAGCTAACTAACATAAGATTCCAATGCTGAAATTCCTCACTTTTTCTCAATGTCTATGTTTTTTTATGTAGTCATGTTAAAAAAAAATCTAAGCCGTATCTTAATCTACATTTAATAAACTGTATTAGGGCCAGATATTGCAATATAGAGAGTATCTAGGAAGTAGGGATATACCACATTTAATAATGAACTTCATATTGTGTTTACTTGAAGCTATGGTCGAGGGAAGAAGCATGTAAACTATGCTGAAGGAAAATTTGAGTGATCTCTGTTGCCTGTTTTTCTGAGGCTGTAATACACCACTTACCTCTCTGGACTTGGGCTGAGGAAAGAGAACTGAAGAGTTGCTCAACTAAAATAAATACTCAAAATTCTCTCTTATTCCTCTTGCAAAAGCCTGTGTATATCTAATTTCATAAATTGCTTCTGTGTTTTGATTTTAGAATTTCCCATGTAGTCTAGAGTTTTCTAAGTCTTCCCATAATTGCACTGAACCAAGCAGTCTGGTACGTGACATCACGTGCCCTCCCAGATCTGGACGTTTCTTCATCTGTTTTTGTTCCCATGGTGTACGAAGAAGAAAGATGATGGCCTGCAGCAGGACGTCTCTCTCACCTCTGTTTTAAAGGAGCAAATTCCAACTTGCAGCTGTTTTTCAGAGACCTGGCTTTGCTCTGACTCTGTGGTCACCACCTCCCCCATGTTCCTAGAAAGCAAGGACCTTCTACAGAACTGGAGACCTGTACCTAAACTGACTTCAGTTTTTCATGGGAAGATCTAAACAACTTTCAGCTCAATTCATACAGCTTGGCTCAGCACACACTGAGAGTAGTAAAGGCTTCCCATACCATCTACAGGCATTCTCCAAAGCATACTTCACATCTAGAGAAAAGCAAATGTCATATTTTTGAGTGCTCTCATACTAGTTTTCATTTATATATAACAGCCACAGAAATACATAAGCTCTGAGTGTTCGTTTATTACTGGGCATAGTAATTATTACAAGTAATGGCAAAGTACCACATTATAAATGATTTGTCCTAAGCACCTAACAAATATTTTGTAGGAAAATAAATGCTGCTTTATGAATTATAGTCTTAGAAGAGGAAAGATTTCTAAACAATGTAACACAATTCAACAAGAAATGGGATTTCTGAAATAAAGGAGGTCTAAAAAATCATTCATAATAAATATAAATTCTACCACTCCATTGCCAAAGCCAAGACAAATTAAGGTGATGATAGATTTTGTACCTTTTTAAAATTTCATAGGGGTTTGCTGAAATTTCAGACACAGTATGACCATATTCCTCAAATATGATGAAATTTAAATGTGTAGAGAAAGAGAAAATCCAACACAGAATTGTTCACTCTTCGCACATCTCTCTGAAGGACCAGGATCATCCTTTTGGAGAAAATGAAACCAATATGAAAAATTGAATCTTTTCTTTTAGAAGACATTGGACCTTCCATCAGACTGCAGCATCCTTTAAGGTTATTGGCTATTCTGATGCCATCAGAAAAGTGATGCAACAAATTGGTGCATTTAATTCTGCGAGAGGTTTCAGTTAAGTTACGTGCCTACAGAAGTAAAACTTGTCATAGCCCTTATCTATACACCACTGCAAAGTTTATGTAGACATTTCTGCACAGAATTATTCGTAACATCTCCATCTTCTGACATTGACCACGATGCTGTATCAATTGTGGAATATAAAATGTTATTTGAAAAGTGCCATGTCATTGAGAGAAGACTCATGCTTTTGTTACTTACACAAAGAGCTTTTTGAATTAGACTTATACTTCATTCGTGACATTAGTCAGAAGCTAAACTTAATATAAATACCCATACAGCCACTCTTCTATATTAACCTGTTTGTTTAACCTCACAAGTTTTACAACTGTTGTCATACTGTTTGAACAACTTTTAAGTATTCAAGGTCCAAACTGTAGGTCATCTTGGTCAGAATATATTGTGCCTACATCTTTTGCACAACTTGTAAAAAGCATTATTGTTAAGACACATCTTTTTCAGAAATTCCTCATTCACTTGAACAGACAACTGAAAAAAGTACATTGTGTGCAAGAACTATGTTTTTTGTTGGTTGTTTTTTCTTTTCATGACTGGAGTGCATGAAATGCCTGATATACTGGGGAGTGATTTTGAAGTGGAGGACCTAGTGCTGTGCCACTACTTGCACTTGGAGACCAGCTGTGCCAGTTGCTGTATTGGAAAAAATGCCTGCTGTGAATCTAGTCTGCATGTGTTGCTTAATTTCCTGAATTATCATATTCCCCTAATCAGTTTCTGAGTTAAGGACCAAAATTGAGGATCCAGGTGAGCAGCAAGGATTTAATGTCTAGAATGAAACAGTCTATTTTGTCTTCTTCTTCTTTTTTCTTTCCTTTCTTTCTTTTTTTTTTTTTTTTTTGCAATCTACGGGTACATTTATTCTATGTATCTTGTCTTAGCCACCGAACACTTCTTTTGATTCCACTTCATCTAATTGACCTAAATGATATTTCACAAACTCAAGAGACTTAAGCAGTATTATAAGATTCAGATGAGGGCATATCTACCACAGATCCACAAAATAAATAAATAAATTTGTCAGATCCAGTAAGTGGAGACAGTTGAATTGTTCACTATGAACCAATATTTACTACCTTTCTCAGTATATGTATTTTCATTGAACTAGGCACAATTGTGATGAATATTTTCGTATATGTAACATCTTACATATAGATGCTTTGAAAAATACAGCTTGATTTGGAACTATTAAATAAAGGTTCACAAATGTCTTGAGTACAGGATCAAGTTTGGACCTGTAAACTTTTACTTGTTTTATATACTCCATAAGACATGAAATATTTATGTTGCAAGATTTTTCACAAAATCAAACAAATCTTTACTTGTCTATTTGATTCCATTTGCTGGAAAAACAGCAGGAGGGAGAGATTCCAATACCAGAATCAGATTTTGCTTGTGCTTGAGGAAGACATGAAAGAAAACAATATTATAAAAAACAATACTGTGACCTGATGTCTGTGAATGAATTCCTCATTGTTTATTGGCTTTGGACATCTCATAAGACGTAATACAAGTTCACAATTCAAAGAAGGAATAACTCCATTAAATGGCTTTTGGATGATTGTATCTTTTTAATGATAGATGAATTGTAAATTTGGATGGGCATGAATGCTTGACGATTTAATTGCTCCAGTTTGGATAGTAACATATGATAAACTGAAACTACTTTGTGCCTGTACAAATGTTTTAAAAGTACTTCTGGTGATATGGGGTAGTAACACACTGAAAATAATTTGAATGGTCTCTGATGTTATCTCAAATCTTCTTTCAGAGGAAATCCCACTGTTAAAAGAAAGTTCTTATTTAAAGGATAACATCTGCTGCCTGTCAGCATTAAGTGACTGCTTAAATGCTTGTTTGTGGTTGCTAGAGCAAGCTTAACTATGAGTTTTGAGGAACAGCACATGTACACTTGGTCTACAGCACATTTTCTCCCTGTCCTGGCTTTCTCTGGTGTTGGATTGCTTCATATATTTGGTTTAGCCAGACAGTGTGGGTGTACGGTGATCAGGTCTGTAAAGTCTTGTCCTCCTGCAGTTTTTCCTGTGCACAGAAATAAGGATGGAGGGGGTGGAGCACCTTACAAAACAAAATCCTTTCATGAGTGCTGAAGAAGACAAATCATCAGCAGCTTAGGCTGCGCTTGTGTTCATCTTCTGCTTTCAGTGTTCTGTGAAGGAAAAAGACAGTGCTGAGGTGGTAACACTTTTACAGGCTCCGTAGTGGAGTGGTTAATGTTATCGAGACGGGCAGACATGTTCTCTCCATTGCCACTGATGAGTTTGTTTCTGCAGTAATGCCAGTGATGAATTTCCCTCTTTCAATTTTAAGTGATATCAGAAATTCTAAGCTTCTAAAAACTGGAAATCATGCCTTTAAAGACAGGCTTATTTAGTTACTATTATTTGGGCTTGTTTTTATTTATATTTATGTAGACAAAAAAAAAAATCCACACAGGAGGGTTAAAAATGGAATTCTTAAAAAAACCTCACAAAACCAGATGTTGAGAGATCCTCATCTCCTCATGAAATACAATTTTCATGTTATATTTGAAAATTGACCATTCCAATTTTTTTTTTTTTTAATATATTACAGAAGGAAAATTTGGGCCTCAATATTTGGGAACTTTAATTTCTGTACACTAACATAAAATTTCTTTGACTATGATTTTTTGTATGCACAAGAATGGAGGACCAACAATCAAATTTCCTAGGAAAATAACTTTGGCAAACACACTTTGTCTTTGCAGGGAAGAGCATATTGAGTATGTTGAAAGAACTGATTCTTCACCTTGATTTGGTACATCTTTTAAGTGCTGTCATCTGTCTTGATTTGGTTCCCCAGCACAAGGGCATTGACACAACGGAGTGAGTCCAGAGGAGAGATACCAGAATAAGTGAGGAGATGAACTATATGGCATATGAAGAGAGCTTAAAATGTCTGGGTTTCACAGAATCACAGGATGGGTAGGGTTGGAAGGGACCCCTGCAGGTTATCTGATCCAACCTCCCTGCTCTAGCAGAGTCCCCTCCCTAAAGAACGTTACTCAGGGTTGTGTTCAAATGACTTTTGAATATCTCCAAGGCTGGAGACTCCACAACCTCTCTGAGATACCTGTTCCAGTGCTTGTCACCCTAAAAGCTAAGAAATGTCTCCTGATGTTCAGAGGGAACCTCTGTGTTTCAGTTTACGCCCAGTGCCCCTTGTCTGATCATGGCGCACCACTGAAAAGAGCCTGGCTCCTTCTTTGCACTCTTTGAGAACTTATACACAACAGTAAGATCTCCCTGAAGCTCTTGTTCCTCAGGCTGAAGAGTCCTAGGTCTCTCAGCCTTTCCTCCTGCAGGAGGTGCCCTAGTTCTTTAATCATCTTTGTGATCCTTTGTTGGACTCTTTCCAGCAGCTCCATCTCCCTCTTGTACTGAGGAGATCAGAACAGGACACAGTGTTCCAGATGTGGCCTCTCCAATGTTGAGTAGAGAAAAAAGATCACCTTCCTCTATCTGCTGGCAATACTCTGCTTAATGTAGACCATGATACCACTGGTTTTCTACAGACCAAAGGCACACAGCTCACTCATGTTCACCATGGTGTCTACCAGGAGTCCCAGGTCATTTTCTGCACAGCTGCTTTCCAGCTGGGTGGCCTCCAGCATACACTGCTGACTGGATTTGTTCCTCTCTTGGCACAGGACTTTGCACTTCTTCTCATTAAACAACATTAGGTTTCTGGCAGTCCATTACTCCCCCTGCCAAGGTCCTTCTGTTTGGAAGCACAAGCCTCTGGAGCATCAGCCACTTGTTTCCGGGTTGTGTCATCTGTAAACTTACGGAGGATATACTTCGTTCCATCATCCAGATCATTAATGAAGATATTAAACAGGACTGGACCAGTATTGAATCCTGGGGTACACCAATAGTTACTGACCTCCAACTAAACATTTAGACACTGATCACCAGTCTCTGGGCCCAGAAATTCAGTCAGTTTTCAATCTGCATCCCCGTTGGCTTAACTACATCAACAGCTTGTCTATGAGGATCTTATGTGAGACAGTGTCAAATGCCACTTTGGTAATCCACTGATTTTCCGTATCAACAAGGGCAGTCACTTTATCATAGAAGTTTGTCAAATTGGTCAAGTATGACTTCCCATTGGTAAAGCCATACTCTTAAAAATTTTCTTGTCCTTAGTGTTCCTGGAAATAGTCTCCAGGATTTTAGAGGAACTTCTGCTTCTAGGATTTGTTCAAAAAGACTAGTTTAAGAAATTATATTCTTCACTTTTTTCCCCTTTATAAAGATCAAAACAACTCCTGTGGACCTACCATAAATTTCAACACAACTGAAATCTCTTTCCATGCTGTATGGCGAGCAATGCCAGGTATCTCAGCTTGACAGTAACTATGTCCAAAATACTGAAGTCTCATAAAGAAAGCGCATGATATTCTGCCCCAGCATAAACACTGCCACTGATTCTTAAGCAACACAACCCCCACACCACACATACTGTGGTTCACAGCACAGCCTAAGTTCCTGCGATGTCATCTGCAATTCCCTATGTCTTTGTTACGCATAGCATTTTGACCATATATGCCTAGCTTCCCTCCCTCTATCCCATGTGGGACTTGGTTCAAGAACATAGCACACGATCCTTATTTTATGTAATTTGAGGCAACTCTCAAGGAAAGTAGAACAGCACTACTGAAATACATGTCCACCAACGAGCATATAGTCAGTGTGAGAAATAGACCTCGGTAGAACAATTCTTTGGACTCTGCTCAATGTCTTTTCCACTCAGCCACCCACAGCATAGAAGCCCTTGCATAGCATGAGTGATTAACCCAGATGAAATGATCTTCTCTCTACTTATAATCACAGTTTCATTTGATCTCTGCCAATGGCACATATGCATCCCTCTTTTTAAAAAGAAATTTGCTATCTTCATTGGCCAAAATCCATTTTAAATGAAGGAATTAAAGAGATTACATGGCAACTGTTTCCACATTTGCTAATTTAAGCAACTGCTAATGATTTTGAGCACATTTCTATTTTATGCTATTTTAGTATTAGGTAGAACAGCAGATTACTGTGGTAATCAATGTTATTTTGTTGTGTTATGGCTGAATACAACATCAAATCACAAATTTAACATTTGCTTAGTTTTCTAATGTAGATCTTAAGAGTAGAATTCCACTCTGCAAAACAATTTAAGTGTTAATATTGTGTTGGGCTAAAACTGGCCTGATTATTAATCCATTGAAAGATGGATTTAACCTGTTTTGGTAACTCTTCCACGGCCTGTCAATATGATAAAATATGATTAGGCAATATTAGTAAGCTTTTAATGAGAAAAAAGTGGGGTTTTTTTGTGCAATTTATAATAATTTCAAGGCCGAAGACAGAAATAGAAACCTGCTTAGTGCTTCATATTTGCATTGAAATCGGCTTACTTTTTTTCTGTGTTTGCCATGAATATCCTTGACATCTTGGTTTAATTATGAGAGATGTTTTTGTTTAAATCATTGTGTTAGCCTCTTAGCCCAACTTGTCCTGTACTATCTCCTTTTCCTATATGATCCAGGAATGAAGTCAAAATGCCAAGGTGCAAAATCTCAATTTCCATGGCAACAGAGATATGATTTAGTGAACATAGGACTTTATTTTCTAGAGAAAATCAGGTAAATGAGAGAAAACCCCTAACCCCTCCTCATTCAAATAGTGTTTTATTTCATTTTAGGGTATATAGTTTGATATGAGGCTTTAAGTTGCATCATTGCAGTATGAGATCTGGTTGGACATAGCAAAACAGCAACTTGCTTCTTCAGCCCACAGAGAAATTTTCCCTGGGAAACTATCATGCTGAAGAAAAAAGGGTCAGTGATTTGGCAGCTGATGTTTCTTTGTGAGTCTGCACTGAATTTCTGCCTCTGCAAGAAGACATGGAGGATATGGCGGAAGATGTGCAATCTCCAGGGTGACATCTAAAACTGTGGTATTATAAACATAGGAATGACGTGCTTTCCAAAAGGATCCTTATTGTGCCAAGACTTTTCGATAACTCATACAGGCTGTGCTGCAGTAAATCCTTCCTGTAAGCCTAATTCTGCAAAAATGTGGTAACTGAAGCTAAAATATGTTTAACATTATGCACTAGAGTTTTCCCAATATCTTGCAGCTGAAGAAAACACATGGGCCCCGCAGTTCAATAAACTAAAAGTATTATTGACCAATAGGATGGGAAGTGAATTCCAAATACGAGGCTATTTCCAGCTAATTAAAGGTCCCATGGCACTATATGCAAGAGTAGGAACATCTGCTACTGTGTGCTAGTCAAATTACAGGTTCAGTAATTACTTTCTGCCTAATTGAGCTCCTGATTAATTTTAGCTGGATTTAAGTATTTGTCATGCCTTTCTGTATTTTGTTGCTGCTGTCAGTATGGTGGAGTGAACCACTGGTGAGAGAAAGTTTCATCTGCTTTGGCTTGTGCTCTATATGCTGAATGTGAACAATAGCTCAGGGCAGCACATGGGGATTATGAAAGTCAATTTGTGTTGGGCTTGTAAGCAGTGGACAAAGCACAGCCTTAAACACTTCACTTGACTGAGACTGGTGAACTACATAAGGCCACTGGCACTTTTCCTGGAGAAAAATGAGTATTCCATTGAACAAAATTCTTGTGCCCTACCAATCCCCCCCCCAATTTACAAAGATCTATTTATATGAATTATTTCAAATGTTATGATGTATAAATTCAACCATTCTATTTGCTTTAAAAAGCATAATAAAATTATATTCCATATGACTGTGTGTCATATGGAATATATGGAATATGTATGTTCTCATAATGAATTTAAAATTCAATTCAGAGCATGGAGTAATCCAAATTTCTGATGGAAAAATTATGGGGATATTTACTAGACTTTCTGGCAAAACACAGAAATAATTAGGGATCATATTAGCATTTTGTTTTAAGTTGCTTAGTTGTACTCCAGTTGCATCTATGGACATAGTAAATTGTGAAAAGGATGATGAATTTTATAATATATACCAGTGTGCACATATATTTATACATAAGTATGAATAATTTTTAGAAGGAAAAAAGTAAGCATATAGATGGTGTGGTAACCACATATGGGATTATGGGAGAAAAGCGGCAGACTGACAGAATGCACATCATTTGGTGTGATCGCTGTACTCTTGATACTATCTTTAAGAGGACTTCTGTTTCACTAAACTGAGTGAGAATCAGATTTCACCAACTGTGCCTGACAATAGATTGTGGCTAAGTCTGACAAGGCCCCTGGGAAAGAGTGCTGCCCTCTGTCACCATATGGCCTGGAAAGGGTTTCATACCTGTTACAATATCCCGAGGAGAGGGATCATTGCTAAATCTATGCAGGCTCATTCCTAATCCCATGAAGCTAATGATCTGTGAAGGATATCTTAAAGATGCTTTCTGTGAATAAGCATATTATTCAGACTGTCAGATGTAGGTTTTTTCTCTTGTATTAGTTTTCATTGCACTATGATTACACTCCTCCACTGAGAATACATTTTCAAAAAACATTGAAAGAATTGCTTAATCTCTCTTGCTATTCATGAATATCAGTTGAATATAAATTTAACAAATTTACTGTTATTTTAGGGCAAGATACTTATCATCCAATAGATATGCTATTTCCTAAATTGAAATAATTCCTGTGATAAAAAGATATTTTTCTTGTTGCTAACAAACACTTTCAAATTTGCAGGTAGTACAGAATGATGTTAAGCCCCATTTTTCAACCAGAATTTTTCTCCTCATGGCATGTGCATTTTGATCTCTCTTGAAGCTCCAAATAACCTTCTTAAGTCTCATATCATTGTGAAGTGTTGAACTTAATGTAAATATCAGTTTTCAACATATTTTCTCCCCTACAACTTTATTATAGGAAAAAATTTACAATTCACTATTCTCCTTGTACATCAGTGGAAAAAAGTACTTTCCTTTCCCCCCAGCCTCCCTTGCAGCCTCTATATCTGGAATAATCTATGGATAGCTAAGTTGTTATTCAATAAAGGATTAGATTAATGCATATCTTGTTTAACTTGTAGACAACATCATTAAAACAAAACAAAAAAAGGATTAAAAAAGCTTCAGATGTGAATTTATGAGGAATCCAGAGAGATGTTAAATTTCTCTCTCACACCCCTTAGCCTGATGTAGTACCTCTATCCCTGCCCTGGGAATATGTCCACATGGATACCCACATCCATATTCCCCTTCCCCATTCCCCACTTTATATATGAAGAACCTGAAATATCTGAAAATCTCCTCCTAACAATAAGCATTTGTATAAAAAATTTAGGAGCCTGACCTTTAGGTGCATATGCTTGAAATGAAGAAAATCCCAATTATTATATTGCAAGAAGACATAGTGAGAGTTTACCTTCTCTTTCTTCTTGCCTAATGGGTACATTTTAGTGTGAAATGTTTTTGCCATACAAAGCTGTTCAAGGAAAGATTATTTTCTACAGGGAAGCTGGCATTAGCAGAAACGGGAATTTATTAAATAGTTCTTAATTCTTGGTGTGGTTATTTTAATTCTCGGTGTGGTTATTTTAATTCTCTGAAATCAGTCTTGAGACACTGTCTGGACTAGGGAGGGAGGATATTTTAATATCAGATCATGGCACTTGAACTGGAAGAAACAATTCTATATACTTCTAACACTTGGGAAGAAATATGCTTGGAGAGTAATAAGATTGCAATGACCCTGATTAGAAAAATTTACCTTGTTTTTTAAAACTGTAAAAGTTAAAGTAGGGTTTTATGATTAAGTGAAGAGGGTGAGTCTTGAGTAGAAAAAGTAATTTGGAGAAGTACTGATTACAGTGGTCACAGGCCAAGAAATATTTTGTTGAATATCAATTTAATGAAGACAAAATCTATTTATTAAGTAAGTGCCCTTTTTTGACACTTCTGTGACAGAGATGTGCTCTGGTATGCTCTTTATGGCAACTCAGGAACTGGAGTTCTTGGGGAACAGTGTAACAGAAGAACCTCAATTTAAATAAATGAGGAAATGAAATTCCTCCAATTAACTTGCTCTTCAAACAATGCTCCATGTGTGTGACTCTTCCCCTAAATTTTCACTTTAAGGTATCTGGGAAAGAAGAGGAACAGAAGGAACAGAAGGAACAGAAGACATGAAAGCCTGGTGATCTGTTTAAATCAGGTTCCAGAGGGTGAGATTTGATGGGAGACAGGAAGCCTTCCATGGACAGGTCTTTAGAGCAGTTCCTTCATGTTTAAACTCCTGGCTCACCTAACTTATGTTGCTTCCCAGGGCTCACTAGGAGATGCGATTTTTCTCTCCCTAGCTCAGTGAAAGCACTAAAATTATTGTAGATATAAAAGCTATTCTGACCTGAAACAAAATAAATATAATACTCTTTGAAATGCTTATTCAATAACAGTTTACTCAGGACAGAAAAAGCCCTTTCAGGAGTCTATAATTCTTTTATTATTGGTCGTACAAAGCCTTTGGTTCATATCAAATGACGCAGATGATCAGAGTTCCAGCATAAAATTGTTCACTCCCCTACGTGTATACTGCTTCATCTGCCAGTCCTTGAATGTGTCCAACTAAATGGTACCATATGCAGGAAGCTGTGGACTCTGTTTCTTTGCTCAGTCATTTGTGCAGTGGCTGGATCTCCCTGCCTGTCAAAAACAAGTTTGCCCAGCAACCTTTGCTGTGTGCAGCTATCATATATCATGTGAGCCACTTCAGAGAAAGTCCTTCTGTGCTGTGAATCAAGGTGAGCTCAGCCAGGAGATAGAAGATTATGGGATGAAAAGAGTAGCAAATGTTTTTTAGTCCTATCCAGCTGATAAAGTCAAAGGGCACTCAGCACCCATGGAACGCTCACTTTTACAGAGTAACACAGAAGATGTCCCGCTCCTCTCCCTGCCACTCCTGACAGTACACCAGTGAAAATTTCCGACATGAAAACTTTCCTCAAGGCATGCAGGGTGGAATCAGTCATGTAATCAAGCAGACAAAAAACCCCAAACAACCCAGAACAATATGAGAAAAAGAATATGAGTGATTAGAGTGGACATTTCTAATCTTGATTTGTACTTGCTTATACATTTCTTTAGAGTTTGAAAGAAAAAGATTAACAGTCCAGTAGGTGTTTCTAGAGGCCAACAAAAATGTGTTCATTACAATCCCACACCTTCATGTTTATAATGCCTCACCTGGGTCTGAATGACCTTGTGAGAAGTCCTAGTCTGGTTCAATGGACATGACAAAATTTGCTTAACATCCTGCCTCCAGAGATTACACATCATCCAAAATCTGAATGCAAAGAGGCGGAAGCAAGAAAAGAACATAATGAATTCCAAGAGTATTTTCCTTTTCTGAAATTTCAGGTGATTTAGGACAAATGATTATGTAGAAAAAGAGAGTCCCTAAAATAAAGAATGGAAAAATTGCTTTCAGAGCCAGAAGACTCCCTTCTCAAGGGGATAGAAGGTGGAATATGCCGACTGGGTCCACTTAGGGAAGTGTGCTGACTCACTGGAGTCTGGGTTAAAGATCTGAGGAGAAAGTTTCCTACCCTTGTTCAGCCCTTGGGTTATTATTCATTACTTTTTTATTGGGTAGGCAGAGATGAAGTTGTAACAAGAAATCCAAGGGCAATCCAGAGAGACTTCAGGGACTTGGTACAACTGGTTAAAGAAGAGCAGTGTTCTCCGTCCAATCATAGGGAATGATTAGGGAAGAAATATAGACCCAGCAAATCAGTACTTGCTTCTGAGCCTGGTGTCACAGAATTTTGGGTTCTTTGCTCATGAGTCAATTTACTTCACACCAAACCTGCTGGCAACAGACAGGGTACACCTGTGTCCTGGGGTGACTGTATGATACCGTATTCCCTATTGTCTGCAGTATGTCAGACATGAGTTCTGTGCCTTTAAAGCTAGGTCTGGGAGCTGCTGGAATTCTTTCAGTGGCCTGTGTTCAAAACCACATAGAATTTGCTCGCTTTTCCCCCCAGCTCTCGGCTCTCTGCAGCAAGGAAGAGAGTGGCATTCTCTTGCTTTGTAGCTAGCTTCTTGTTTGTTAGCTGAAGCAAGGAGTTTCCTGGGATGGTGGCTTCTTCTTCTTCTCTTCTGGACTGTTCAGCAACACCAGAACATCACTGGGAGGTCAGCCCGTTTCACTATGAAGTGGTCTTATGATGTGCTGCTACTTTTTGGATAGCATTTCCTTTTGGCATTTTTGACAGTTGCAGTCTGTTGACCACTAAATATTTTTGTCTGTCCAGGTAAAATATATTTTAATTGCATTTGATTCACATGAACGTAACTGAAGTCATATTTTTAGGCCATATAAGGGCCAAAAGATTTATCTTATATTTTGAAGTAGAGGAGATAGATCTCCTGCACACATTTATGGAAGTTAAACAGGTGTAGACAGCCTACATATGAGTGACCAAAATATGCCTTAAACAAAATTCTTGGCTCTGGGATAAATTAGACATGCTTTTTATTGCCAGTCGCTGAATCAGGAGCCTGGTAATAGCAGTGAGCACCTGACAGGGCCCTGAAAATGGAAAGATTCATGTGCCACCATTTCTGCAGGGAAAGAATTTCAAAAGCTGTAAAATTAAACTGAAATTGTACAGATAGTTCCATTTAAAATTCTTAAGTCAGATGCAGTTTTACTGTTTTTTCACTGGAATTGCAATGGATCTGTGAAAAGGTGTCCACCAAGACTCAGAGCCTTTTAAAAGACCAAATATGGATTTTGCATGCTGCTGATTACCTCTGTACAAGCTGCTAACTGACTGACTTCCTGTAAGTCTTCGGAAGGGGTTGGTGAAGCAAAAGACAATTTGTCAGTTTAGTGCTGTTATCCCATTACTGAATCACAGCAGTGATGCTGTTTATTTAGAAATAAAAGTTTAAATTAACAACCACAATAGTCAATGGCTGCAATACTCAAAATTTCCAAGATGGTATCAGGACCTGTTTGTGCTTCAAGCAACATACTTTCTTTTACACCCTTAATTTAGACAGATTCTAAGAGTAAATTTTCTGAATACAAAAGAAAAAGGTACAGGAGAAAGTTAATTGAAAGACCATCTGAAACAATCTCATTATCTTAGCAGATATCTTCAAGAGCTCATAAAACACAGCTAACATTGGAAGAGCCGCATAAAGAAACACACTGTACAGACTGATAATAGAAGAGAAAAAGGGAATTATCAACGTAGCTTGTATTTCTTGAAAAGTCCTGGGAAAAATGAACTAGCTGTTAACAACTGGAGAATAATGAAGCCACAGTTATCATATAGCCTGATGTGAGAATTTTGTATTCGCAGAGCACCATCAAATGTCAAGGAAATCTTAGTCTGGGTACAACTGCTGGAGAGCAAGTTAATGTGCCCTGAAAGTACTGACTGGTTGCTACAGTCGAAATGGCTTCATGGAGTTATATCCTGTGCATAGCATATGTGCACTCTGAGCTGACATCTCCCTCAAGGGCACAGAGGCCCTGCAGAGAGACATGACAAATCAGAGAGATGGACAATCGCCAGCTGCGTGAGGTTTAACAAGAGCAAGTGCTGGATTTTTCACCTGGGATGGGACAACGCTGGTTGAGTATAGAATGAGAGGCTGGAGAGCAGTGCCATGGAAAGGGCCCTGGGGGTCCCGGTCAGTGGCAAGTTGAACATGAGTCAGCAGTGCCCTGGCAGCCAGGAGGGCCAAGCGTGTCCTGGGGGGCATCAGGCACAGCATCGCCAGCCGGGCAAGGGAGGGGATTGTCCTGCTCTGCTCTGCTCTGGGGCGGCCTCACCTCGAGTGCTGGGGGCAGCTTTGGGTGCCACAAGAGCTACTAGTGTCCAAAGGATGGCAGCAAGGGCCTTGAGGGGAAGTCAGATGAGGAGCAGCTGAGGCCACTTGTTCTTTACAGTCTGGAGAAGAGGAGACTGAGGGGAGATGTCATTGCAGTCTGCAACCTCCTTGTGAGAGGAAGAGGAGAGGCAGGAACTCATTTCTTCACTCTTGTGACTAAAGAAAGGACTTGAGGAAATGGCTTGAAACTGAGTTTGGAGAGGTTTAGGCTGGATATCATGAAAAGATTCTTCACCCAGAGGGAGGTTGGGCACTGGAACAGGCTCCCCAGGGCAGTGGTCACAGCATCAAGCCTGATGGAGTTCAGAAAGCGTTTGGACAACTCTGTCAGGCACATGGCATGACTCTTGGGATGTCCTGTGCAGGGCCAAGAGTTGGACTTTGACGATATTCATGGGTTCCTTCTAACTCAGCTTATTCTATGATTCTATGAACTTGGGAAAACATGTTTAGAAGGAGTTAGAAACTCTGGTATATGTGAAATAAGTACAACCAACATCTTTTTGTCTGACGTATTTGGTTCGCATTTTTTTTTCTCCCTTGAACTTAAAGGACCAGACAAGAGATTAACTCATGAATGACAAGCTACGCATACATGTTCAATGATAACCTTTCCCAGCGGTGATCTTCCACAAGGAAAGAAAAGGTTTATTACAGAAGAGCACCAACTCTTTTATTAACTAAATATAATTTCTATGATTAACTCTCCATCATCAAATTAGGAATTTGGCAATAAGTGGAAGGAAAATAAATGGAATAGTATAAAGCTTATACGTTCCTTTCCTTCCTACCTTGCTTTCACGTCACACCTGTTTTTTGTCTTAGAACTAGCACTTTCCAGACTTACACCTACTTGCAATTTTTCAATGCAAATGACAATATTTTACATGTGAAGGGTGGGGTCTGTCCATAGGGACCTGGACAAGCTCAAGTAATGGGCCCATAAGAACCACGTGAACTTCAGTTAGTCCAAGTGCAAGGTGCTGCACATGGGTCAGGGGAACCTGTGATATCAGTCTGGGGATGAACAGACAGAGAGCAGCCCTGCCCAGAAGGACTCTGGGGTGCTGGTGGGTGAGAGGCTGGACATGACCCAGCCATGGGCACTCACAGCCCAGAGAGCCAAACGTGTCCTGGGCTGCATCCAGAGCCCCATGGGCAGCAGGGGAGGGAGGGGATTCTGCTCCTCTGCTCCACTCTGGTGAGATCCACCCAGAGCACTGCTTCCAGCTCTGGGGTCCCACCACAGGAAAGACATGGAGCAAGTCCAGAGGAGGCCACGAAGATGATTAGGGGGATGGAACACCTTTCCTATGGGGAAAGGCTGAGAGAGTTGAAATTGTTCAGCCTGAAAAAGAGAGAGCGTAGGGATGACCTAATTGTGGCCCTCTAGTACCTGAAGGGAGCTTCCAAGAAAGATAGACAGGGACCTGTTACAAAAACTTGTAGTGACAGGACAAGGAATGACTTCAAACTGAAATAGAGTAGGTTTAGATTAGATATTAGGAAGAAATTCTTTACTGTGAAGGTGATGATGCACTGGAACAGGTTGCCCAGAGAAGCTGTGGATGCCCCATCCCTGGAAATGTTCAAGGCCAGACTGGATGGAGCTCTGAACAACCTGATCTTGTGGAAGATGTCCCTTCCCAAGCAGGGGGGTTGCCACTAGATCTTTCAGGTCTCTTTGAATTGAAACCCCTCTGTGATTGTATGATTCTGTGATTAATACTGATTTCACACAGGGTAATAGAAAAACTGCACCTTTCTCCTTACATAAATGTTAATTTTCAGATTAGAATTAGAATTAGAATTAGAATTAGAATTAGAATTAGAATTAGAATTAGAATTAGAATCAGTGTTGGGTCCTTGCCTATTCTACACAGGAAAATGGAATAAAAGTTAATTACAAATATATGAATGACAATCAGCTCATCTGGTACAATATCTGTGGTAACATATAGATGACAGAGAGGCACAGCCAGGCAGCATGTTGGTTCTGTGGCAAATACTGATCATACCTGGAGAAAAGATAATTGCATTGTTATTTTATATAATTATAACCAAATGTTATTCAAGTATTTATTTAAGAATATATATGCTGGTTGTGAAGAGTGTTCCGTGTGAGTATAATTTAAATTGTCAAGAATTTTCTTCTTTATAAACTTTCCAAGTTGATATGGATTTGGAGTATTGGAGACAAAACACTAGACACTAGGAGCGGTTTGAAGCCTGCAACTTCGTAAAATTCTGGTTTAGGAAGGACCACATAGTATCAATCCCAATATAAATCCTTCCATGATTCCACTGCTTAGTAAAGAAAAAATATGCAGCAGCAGGCTGACAAATGCCAAATTGTGATGCTGATATTATCACAATTGTTGCCATTTTCTAGACTTGGCTCCATTCCTAAATGTCTTCCCTTATTTCCCTTTCCTTTTTTTTTTTTTTTTGAAGCTTGAAAGGATAATAAAGTTCTGCCCTTACATGAACTTAGCGCTTTAAAATATTTGTCTTGACCAAAGAGTTTGCAAGCTAATACAAGGCTACATTTATTGAAAATTTTACAGAATTGGTTAAAATAGAATCAGGAGCAGAACTGAAAATCCCACAAATGTTCACACCACTAATTACTAGCCATATTGCTTTTCTTTCTTTCTTTCTTTCTTTCTTTCTCTCTTTTTTCTCTCTCTGTATCTTCTCCACCTCTTCTTCTCAAAAAAAAAAAATTTGATATAATTAATAATAAAATAATAATACTAATAATAGTAATAATAATAATAGAAAAATAACAAATAACTTAGCGGTGAAAATGTTTTCTGGGAGATGGGAATATATAAATTGAATTCTCAACAGACTGAATAAGAAACATGATCTAAATTTTTTAGGTTAGTCACCATTAGTCTAGCTTGAAAAAACTGAGCACGATATCTCCGCCTTTGAAGACCAAGAACTCTACTAATTTCTCTGAAGGAAATGCTTTCATCATCTATCAGGCAGGTCTCTGGGATGTGGATCAAGGCAGGAAGACATGCACACATCACCTCTGGAAGCAAGTGGATCGACCACCAGGCACAAGTTGTTCTAGGCAGGTCCTTATATAACATGCTGTGTCTTCTTTGTCCTACACTTCACTGGAATCTGAACATTCTCTATATATGATAAATACACTTATTTCTGCTGAAGTAAACCTCTGATTTAGGTAGCATGCTTGGAAGAGATACATAGCAGAAGTAACAAGCATTCACCTGCCTAGTCTTAATTTAATAAGATATTTACCTGTATCTAAATCTTAGGTATTGCAGTATGAACTTCCAGATATTGAAAATCTTCATTTGATTGAGTTCTAAATCAAGACTTATTATCTTTCTAATTTAACCACAGGTTCTTGAGATAGATACCTATTTTATGTAATGCTGTTGAAGGAATCAACAATTGATGACTAGCCAGGAAGAGGACGTTTCCACCCAAAGTTTCCAAGGAAGTATGAGTAAAATATCCAGTGTATGCACAACATCATAAAAACCACATTAATTAATTGTGAAATGTTTAACCCATAGCAATAAACAGATCTTTCACAAGAAAAAAAGGTGTATTCTGCAGCCAGGAGAAAAAGTAATTTGTCCTTAAAAGATGGCAATTTCTTGGAGAACATCCAGAAAACTGAAATATTAAATTTGTATCTCAGGAAAATATTTAGCTTTCATTTCAGTGTTGAGTACAATCTTGTAGAGATGAGCCCAGTGCTGATCTCAAAATCTCTTAGTACTTAAATTGAATTAGTACTTTAATAGAATTTTCTTATTTGGTCCAATACTGCAATAATCCTATATATTTGGAAATCAATGTATTTAAAAGTTCTGTACCAAAATTTTTAAAATTTCATATTGAAAATCTCTAGAGTGCTTAAAACAATCAGCATCACAGCTGGCAGTTCATGAAGAAATTGTTAGTGTAACAGTACTTAGCGAGAGAAATAGATAAATTGAATCAAACAGATTTAGGAAATAATAAATCACTTTAAATGAGACACGTGAGAGCTTAGTTATAGTTTAGTGATACCAGCATTAAACAGAATCAACTAAATAAGCTGAAACTTTCTGCAGTAGTCATGCTCATTATCTTCTAAATTCAGAAGACTATTTTTATGGATTGCTTTATTTTAATTTTTTTTGCTGCATCTCTTATTGTCTCTTCTATGTACTCCTTGACAAAAACACAGGCAGAATCTGGGCTACCAGCAAAATTATCAAAAGAATATCTAATCCAGTTTTGAGGTAAAACCATATTTGTAGCAAAATTGCAGGATGACGCTGTGGCCAAAAACCATTTCAGTGGAAGACTGACAAAGCAATTATGAATTGTTTCACAAGCGCTTTTAGGAGGGCAGTAATTTTCCAAAAGGACAGCTACAATCTTATCCTACAGCCTTTCTTCCGTTTGAAAAAGTGCTACTTTCCCAATGGCACCTCGAGCAGGTGCCCCGTTGGAATGGCGCAGTGCTGGTACGTGTTATGGCAGGTACCATGAGCAGTACTCCACCGTGAAAGATTACCTCCTGACTAATTATAATCACTGTAAACAGTTGGGTGCTATTTGACTGGGTGGATGGTGGTCCCACCTACCCGACAGCCCGTAAATGTGTTTTATCTCATCTTGCCTTTCAAACCTTCCATGGAGTTAGACAGAGAGTTGGAAGAAGCTTCAGAAAGTTATGAAGAAGGAAATGATGAATTGTAGGCTATTAAATGATATTGCAACAAATAAAGCATAAATACAGGCCTTTGACAGGGAAGACCTTTTTGAAGCTGTATTTGGGAGCTAAAAAATGAACTGCTTGACACATAAAGATAACAAGAGGCTTCATCCAGATTCTCATCCTTTGTCCTATTGCAACTGCACTGAAATATCCAACTGAAATCTTGAAAGGTGTTGTAGGAAGCTTTGAGTATAATTTTTCAGTATTTTCAACTTCATGAAATAGGTTCCATTTAAAAAATTCCCTGCTTTTCTTACACTGAAAATTATGAAACAAAATTAGCTTTTGTTCATTCTTCCAAATGGAACATGGGACAAGAGCACAACACTTCTGATTCTAACATCAATTTTTGGGAAAAAAATTTTTACATTTTTATGCAGGTTGACTATTTAGACAAAATAGTCCATAGTGAAAAAACATAATTATAAGATATAAATTTCTATATTTATGCTTCATTTGATTGCAACAGTTCACATTATTTGCATCCTTGAGTCAAAGTCCTGGGGGAGATGTCATCTATTTATAATGACCAGTGTATTTATACTTCAGGGTAGAACTTTACATTGTCCATTCTCCAGGTTATAGGGCTTTACATACGTGCTCCATGGACTGCATGATACTCAAACAACCAACATAATGTGAACTGGTAGCATAATTTTTAGTGACTAGGAAATAATATTTCCAATGGTTAAATCCAACCAGCATGTTTAGGATGTAAAATGCATTGGTCTAATATTTCAATCAAAGGGAAAATCAAAGATTTTCCTGAGAACTTCTCATTGTGATTTATATGCTGGGGCTCAAATCAATGTCTTGTTTTGTTTGGGTTTCTTTGTACTGAGAAACCTAATTACCTAATTCCAACACCTTTTTTTTTTCTTTTTTTCCCAAATGTAACAATCGTATTTATGCCTGGGCTCTCATTTTTAACCAATCTTGTTTACATTTATTGTGGGAATTTCCATAATTCTGTAGAATCATGGAATCAAAGGATGGTTTGATTTAGAAGGGACCTTAGAGATCATCTATTTCCAGCCTCCTGCTGTGTGTAATGATGCCACCCACGAGATTAGGTTGATTAGGGCCCAGTTCAGACTGGCCCTGAACACTTCCACTGCCTGTGCATGTCCTTCTTGCTTATCACTTTGAGGAGCAGGTTTTGTTCTGCCATTATGATTTCTGCCCTTCCTTGCTTGATTTCCTGCATACTGTGACAAAGAGCTCTTGCCTTAAGTGGCCTTAAAGATTTGCCTTAAAAGTATTCTATTTTTTAGAGTTTTCTGAATGATTAAACCATAAAATCTTACAGCAGTTTCTTTTTCTGGCCAAAATATTCATAGGCATTTTAAAAGGCCAATAAAAAAGAGAAAACCTGTACATTATCATGAAAAAGTCCTAGAAGAATACTTGCTTTTAAGTTATGAGCCTATGTGATATCATAACACATTTTAATGCTGAAGTGCATCAGAGTGTAAATTTCTGGATATTGAATTTCCCATTAGAATCTGATATCTCTTCAGACAATATTCATACTACAACACTATTATGGTGTCTATGGAATTGGATGCAGTAAAGAGGGAAAAATGTATCTAAACATACTTGATTCTTCAGGTCAGAATTCTGAGTGTTTTTTGAGGAGGTCCATCTCATATAGATAATATCACTGGATTAGTCTCCTCAGTGTTTAAATCACCCTTAATATTGAGGGTCATGAAAAAACATGTAGGTCTCTCAGATCATCAGATAAAATTGTGTCAGCCCACTCAATAGACATCTCTGCAAACTTTTACCCGCTTTGTACTATGATGATGGTTACAAATATCACAGTAGTAATGGTAACCCTGATACGTGATCATTCATCATTTTCCTGCCTATCTTCATTCCTTGGTTTGCTTTTTTTCCATCTTATTGGGAGCATAATCTGTTTTAATAATTGTACCTGTAAACCAGTTTATAAATATGCATGCTTTTAAAAGTGCAACTAATGACTTGAAGCACCAGTAAAGTCTAGAAACTCTAATCTACCTTCTTAGTTATTTTTTTTTTTTAAATTTAGCATTGCAAGCACCAAAAAGCAGAAAAGCTAGAACTATGCTTCAAAAACCAGTTTGAATTATTTTGTTCCAAATGAATATAGACATGCAAAAAGGCTTATCTGTGCAGGTGGCTCATGTACAGGAAGCAGAATTATACACAGTTTGACAAAAGGTCACAAAGGAATAAATGCAATTCTTTTTGAACTTGACAGTAATTTATTAGAGCTTTGCTTAATTTAAGTAACTAAATGGCACAATAAAGCTTCAGAATTCTCTTTTGTATACATTCATTTCACCATCTTCACTCAGTCTGAAAATAAACTGTCCATAGTGAAAAACAAGGAAGTCGGTATTGAAAGACAGTTAGTTAACCCTTTGGGAAAATGTTGAGATGAAGTCATAGGAACTTACAATTCATTGTATTCTTTTTCTTTCTTTATCTGGAACCCTTATAAGAAAATCTACATGTTGAATTCTTGTTTTGCTCCAGATTGAAAGTGTTGTACTTTTATGTAGCAGCGGTGTGTAAGGAAAATCCAATGGGAATAAATTAAACAACTGCTTTCTAATCCATAGGAATTATTTATAATTGACCTGCAAAGTATTTTTTTCATGCTAAAGTCACATCTGATTCCAATAAGTATTGGCGAGAAGAAGCTGGCTTGTGTCTTAAAGCAAATTTCAAAAACTATTTTTTTGACTGTTTGCAGTGGCTGCATGCCAGCCAACTCTGACTGCTTCCACAGTTGCTTATATTGGCTGATTAACTCACATGTGTACAGGTTGAGACCTGAGCTATATCACGTTTAAGTCTGGATACAGGACACAAAGCATGCATCCAGATTTTGAAGAACCTCCAGTGTGAGGAACTGTAAAGTTACAGACACTTATTCCTATTCATGAAAAGGTTAATTCCACAGAGGTAAATTTGATCATACAAGGTAGTGTAAGCATTATAAACAAGAAAGACTGTAGAGAGCACAGGTTCTTGTACAGATTCAATTAGTCAGATAGACAATTCAAGTTTAAAAATAATTTTTGTTTGCCTGTGCCAGGAATCAATTTGCCGATATATCTTGAAAAATTGGCTTACTAGTTCTCGGAAGAGAAGCCAGTGGCACACACCATCTGCAACGCTGGGCACAAGGCCCATGGCACTCTGATTCGTGACACAGCAGTTTGATGTCTGCCAGTTCATAATCGATGTGACTTTAAGAGAACTTTGGAACCATGCACTTTTCCTGTACATTTATTATTGTCATGCGGCACGGGTCATACCAAAGGAACCCTATGGGTCTGTGTTAACCTTTTTCTCTGACCAACTATTTCTGTTTTGTTTTCTATACTCCGCTTAACTCTTAATCAATACAATCTCATGACAATGTAATTACTTCTAAGAATCTTCAATAAGGAACCATGTCAAAGCTGCTTGGGTATTAAAAGAAGCAGATTTTCAGCTCTAAAAAATGGCCCATGTTCCTTTTACACCTCAATCATCTATTCACCTTGTAGACTCTCTGGCATGTCTCATACTTCTGGACTGTTCCTTTAGACATATGACATTAAAGTTATATGTTTAACTCATCAGAATTAATGCTCCTACCCTTTTCCTGTTTTGACATATTTCTGCTTTTTTGAAGATTTGTACATTTTTTAAATTTGAAACACCTCCTTCCCTTTCCTTTAAACAAATCAACTCTCATGTTCTTTTAAAAACTTTCCGGTGGATAATAGAATCTTCTTTGGAAATTAATTTGAGTATCCAATACGGTGTATTTAAATTTTTAAAACAATGTAGTCTGGAAACATTTCAGACCTTCTGATGATTATTTTTCATTACTTTTGGGCAAATTTTCTAGTTGCTTACAGAAGTGATAGAAATGAAGTGAAATAATTTCTTTTGTGAAGTGCTTGGCTTTCTGAGTAGTCTATATATACTTCAACTTTTGTGTATATATTTCAACTTCTGTATATAAACTTCAACAATCCTACTTATCGATACATGGTGAGGGATTGCCCTGATGAGGACTTAGGTCATTCTGTGTTGAAGCCAGAGCTGTTATTGTCAGCCCCGCTTGAGAAGTTCACCTCCCTAACCTATGAAGCCATGGCTTCATTGATCTTTGGCTCTTTCTCTGGCTATGAGTGTGGAGGGCAGGTTGGCAACAACCTGTGTGCAGTTTCTACTTCCAGAACATGATAAAAATGTGATGATGCTCTTTGGAAATTTTTCCTTACTATCTGCTAGCAGTAGGAGAGCAGATACCATACAGGAGTGTATTTATTCTTTATGAGTTATTTACAACTTTGTGCCACTTACAGAGTCAAAGTAACAATAGTGGCATAAAGTGGGGTCATAGCATGGAGCACATGTGGTTTTGAGGAATATATTGGCTATAAGGATTGCAAGTGGATCTTGTAAGTATATAGAACCCAAATAACAACTCCTGGCACAATTTCTGGAGTGCTTTGCCATTCGCTCAGAAAGACTGCAGAAGCTGGACAGAGTAGAAAGCCAGGAAATTAAAACCTGGGGTCATCTTTGGGTTTTTGGGAGCAATTGTTCAGCGCAGTGTATGCCCAAAACGCAGACAAATGACATTTAAGAGCGTTTTACTGAGCTCAGCAGCCATAATTGAAGATCATGTTAAAAACATTTTAAAAATCCAAACTTGTATCCCATTCATTGCAAAAATCATAATTTTGAAGAAGTCTCAAAATGTCTCTGACAACAGTTCTGAAAATGTGTCTATTGAACAGTTTCTATATATTGAACCTCTAGAGAAAGCCAGCTTTTCTGTCAGGAGCATGAGTAATGTCCATATCTGTATGAGCTGGAGGTTTTGAACTCTTGAAAAATCAGTGCCTTTAGCTTTTTAAAATGCAAATTTAAGCAAGGAAAAGGGTACCCTTCGAAAACCATATATGAGCAATGCAGTTAATTTTTTTTTTTTGAGACACTGCAGAAATGCAGAACCTACCCTTAAATCCGTTCTGCAGATTGAGTTACCATTCATGTTAAATCAGTGTGAAGTCTGAAAAGTTCTACCCTCAGACAATGGAAGAAAAAGTTCGGGTTGGGTTTTGCCTACAGTCTTTTCACAGGGGGACAAGGCATGACTTATTTTCAGTAGGTACAGAAATCCCCTGGTAGCAGAAATGATTCACCTTGTAGAAGCAAGAAGTGAGGGGCTCTGACTTTACAGGTAACGTAGATCTACAGAGCTGAGAAACTTTTTGGGTGAGTGTGGGGAAGTGGGGAAGCCTCCAAAAACCACCATAGCAAACATAGTTAACTCTTCCACGGAAACATTAGCTTCTCCCTTTCCTGGCACCACCTCTCCTCTTTGTTTTCCTTTGTAACACCCTGTTTTGTTTTGTTAATTTGGGCTCTCCTTTTGTTGTGGGCTTGAACCCCTGGTAGAGCACACCTTTAATTTGTTCTTACACTCTGCTGTACTCAGTCAGTTGTCACACAGAGTTGTGGAAGTCAGCAGCTTTCATGGTATGTATCTGAAAACCAGACCAATAGCAGTGAAATCACAATAGTGTGAGCACTTAAAAAAATAATAGCATTAGAAACATCCAGACAGGTTATTTTTTGTCTGTGATTTCCTTAAAGCTTCCAAAATGTTGTTAATTTTCCTTTACCATTTCAGATGCTTATATTCTGCATGGGAAAAAAAAAAAAAAGGCAAATGGTCAAAACCAATCAAGCCTTTACTCAAAGTACTTTGTTGCAGTTTCTGTGGCAAAAAACCACAAGTGCCCCATACCCATCTTATTCAACCCTGCCCTGGGGCTGCTTCTCCAATTTGTGCTCACACGGCTGCACCGTGACCTTGTCCACTTCCCTAAGCTGACAGCCACAGCGTTGGTTTTGGCTAAATTATATTTAACCTGGCTCAGCCCCAGTTCAGCTCACTGCTTTAGCTCATTACACAGAAATGAACATCCATGGGTGGAGGGAGCCATACTTCTCAATCCTCTGTTTTCAATTGAGAAATCCTCATAAAACCACAACCTCAGCACCAGATTTAATTGTGTCAAAGAGTAATTTGAAGTGACATTGGTGTACTAGACTGCTAATCAACCTAAAGCACTAATCAGTTAATGTGGAGGAACCTACTTGAGTATAATCTATTACTAATAGGTATTTTCTGTGTATCGCCACAAGCCTTTAAAGCAGAAGGCATAGGAGTAAGATTCTTTCCACCTCACAATCAGAGAAACCTTCACAGCATCAAATCAAGAGAGATGCTGCTCTGATAGATGATCAAAAGAGGCATACTGAAATGAAGATGATCTGCAGATAACAAAAATGACCCCAAATAGCCAAATGAATGTTTTAAGAATTAATTTTTTTATTTATTCATGCTAGGCCATTAAAGCAAAATGCAATCTGTTTTAGATACTTTAATAATTTGCTATTCAAAAATTCTTGTAATAAGCTAGTTCAGAGAATGACCCAAACTGTTTAATCAAAAAGATATAATTCGAGGTACATGATTAAGCTGTACCAGTAAGATCCATTCTTCCTATTTGCTCTGCAAATAATACTGGAATACCTCTGTTTTGCTATGCTGGATGTGTGGCTGACTGAGTTTAGCATCAATGTGAACAGAAGGGGGTGGTGTTACCTTAGCTTGTGCAGGATTGAGCTTCCTAAGAATGGAACAAAAAAATTACCCATAACTTCATTCGATCCACTGAAAAGATAAGATACCTAGGAAAAGAAAGAAACTGATATTGCTTACCTTAAATGAGACTCCTAAAACTTTTTATTGCCATTCAATATGGCTTTCCACCCCTTCTAATCAGCATTGAGGGGCTAGCTGATTTACAAAAGACACATGAAGTTCATAGCAATATTTAGATTACAGTTCTGCAGCACTACTACATAATGCTCAGTTTCCATACTATTTTATTCTTGAAAATACACTATATATATTGCCAGACATGTAGTCATAAGAGATGCCTAGTTTGAGATTCAGAAGACACTCTCTGTATGTACAGATTGTTGGAATCAGGTGGGAAATGAAAGAAGATGAGGCAGTATCTCACAACTGTGGAAACAGAATCACAGGTGGGTACCCTGTGGTCATAGTAATGTCAAGTAACACCTTTGCTCCAAGGAAAAACTGCAACAAGATCGTGATGAGCTGTGCCATCGAGACTAGGAAACTTACTAGGGACTGCTGTACAGGAGGTCCAAACTAGAAAGATTTTTAGCTCTTGCTTGCTTGTTTGTGTTTGTATTTGTGCATGAGAGAGTGAAAAGCCTTCTTTTGATTCTTTGGAAAAGTAACAATTGGTCGTTGGGACGGGTTATGCAATCAAAATGCCACACTTTAACTCATTGACATAACATAAGCAAAATTTATTACATAAATATACTCACAACTAGGTCTTAATGAAAGGGACAAGTGTATGGGATAAACACATTCTGGCACAAAAAATTACTTGAGTATCTCTGTCAGCTGAGGAGAATGCATTTAAGAATGATATGGCAAACAAAAAAATCCACTATTAGTTTAACAGCTTTTTTAGAATCTATCTAGAACTGTTAATCTAAAGATTACTTTGGGAGCTTATTTTAAAAATACTCTTTGCACCTAAGTATCTTGAAGTAGTGTATGAACAGATTTTCTTCCAAAAACTTTCTCTGCTGAAGGCAAGGGACTTTTTACAGCCATCATTTCTCAGACAGCTTTACTTATATTTTTCTCCTGCTCTGCTGATAATTTTGATTCACAAAAATGTCAAGCTTTTAAAAGGTTGTATTCCTTTCCCAAGGTGAAGCTAAGTGTTCCTAACATCATGCAAAGTAGTCTGAGGAGAAGAGAGAGTTTTGAAAACATGCATTTATGACTCTTTGAAGCTGTGATAACCACTTGGAGCCTTGGCAGTGTATCGTCGATGACCTTTTCTCGTGAGCACTCATAATTGCAGAGATATTAATTAATTAAATTTTACTAAAATGTTTTGAAGATGTAAGATTTCAGATACTGTAAGTATGACATAAAATCTAATGAACTGTCTACTTATCTCCAGAAGAGTCTGCTTGGGGGAATATTTATGCACAGTAAAATATTGCAAACTGTAGAAGCCAGAGAAGCAGCATGAAAGCTTGGTGTAAGAAGGAAGACACAATCAGTAACATTTATCTAGAGTCATACTCTTCTATGCAAACATGGCTTTCAGCAAGTCCAGTTACTTGGTTTAACTGGACTGAAATACGTATAAATACTTATATGTATTTCAGTACAATACATATATTGATTTTTTTTTCCACTGGACTCTAAGAAGTGCTACATGTTGCCTGGAGGAGAGTTCATATTCTCAGAAAAAGGTGTTCTTAAAATACTTGGTTTGCAAGCCCAACTGGTCTCATGTTGCTCATCATAAAAGTGTTAGGTTTGCTTGATGTTGCAGGTTAACATGGCAAAATGTTACAAAAATCCCAGTATTGGATGAGATAATTACTTCAATTTTTCTTATTCTCAATTTAACAGTGAAATTAAGCATGTGCTTAATTTTAAGCACATGTGTAAATCTTATTGAAATCAGTAGGATTTAGGCACATATTTAAGTGCTTTTCTGAACTGGGGCCAGTAAAGAAATATGACTAATCTCATTAATAAAGGAAACAGGAGGTAGTCCAAGTTACTTAATCACAAAAAGTCTATTTATGGGGAAAGAACTGTACTTTTTACATCTTCATTGTTTCACACTTTAAAAAATAAATATAAGCCAGAAAGGGAAATTCAACTTTCTATAATATGATGATGCTATAATTTGTGCAGTAACACCTTCACAACCGTTCTTCTGCTTGTTTGTGCTATTGACATTCCCACCCCCCGGCAAGTCTGTGCTCAGGCTGGCAATCCATTTCGAAGTTAATCCTTACAACTCCTCAACAATGATTGAAGCAACATGAGTTGAATGCTGGCTGAGGGTTTAGACCTCAGGGTTGGGTGTTTTTTTCCTCCTTGCATAATATCTAAAGAAGAATTATAACAATTTTCTTAGATTTGCTATTCAAAACTGTCCAGCTACTCAGTTTGTGTTTTTTTCCCTGTGGATTGCAAAAGGCATACATAATCTTAGTACATCCTACCTAATCTGCAGGTGAGTAGTTGTGATTTTGCCATGTAAATCAGGTAATGTGTTTTTTGTTGAATGTTAGTATAATTCTCAAAAAGTGAACATTACATAGAAACCCATAAGAACAATTATTTCAGACTCTGATTCAGAGGTTTCATTCTATGGAAATTATCATCTATTAATGTTGAGAGACTGCAGAAAAAAATACAGGAGAAATATTGTCAACTGATATACTGTTGCGGTTTTTTTTTTTCTCTTTATTTTTTTAAGATAAAACCTGGTCTATATATAATAAAAGAAAATAGAAGTTCAAATACTGTAACATTTTACACAAAAACACACAAATGCACCAATTATTAGATTCCTTTTAATGGGTGCCAAAATTCCCTCCAATAACATAAGGAAGCAGGAGAAAGCATAAAACAGCAAGAACACCACCACAATACAAAGCAAGACAAGAAAAGGAAAATTTTGGCTACAAGAAAAAAAGAATTTTAATGGAGAGACAGAAGTCACATATATGACAGATATAAAACCAAGATTCCTTTTAATCTTTTTTTTTTGATCCAGTCTATAAATTTTGTCTGTTCAAAAGTTTACCAGATAGGCCTACAGAATTGAAACTCAAAAAAATTCTGTGCTAGTTTCCAAATGGTCTTACATTGTGAGCCTAGTTAAGAACTGACGACTGTTTTGATTACTTGTTTTTAGCATGACCCTCCACAGTTGTCTATATCCTGTAGGTAAAAGAGAGATAATTAATACAATAAACTACCACAGAGATACTTTTTCCATCTATGGGGTTAATTAAAAATCTAATTTGTTCTGGGATGTTAGCTGCCCATTTTATTTTTTTGATCTTCCTGGGGTTGCTGTTATGTGGTGGGATGCTGGGATGTAATTGAACACACTTTCTTCAGCTTTTATGTTTACTAGCCCTTCTAAGAGGAGTTGTAGTGAATGAAACATGAGGTTACTGAGCAGGCTAGCACAGTCTTTAGTAAACACCTGTTTCTCTGCTGTGGCTCACATTTGTGTTTTTGCCTGAATTAATTGCAGTGCTGCTCACAGCACAAAAATTAACTGGCTGCTAGCATTTCTGTGGCAAGCACCCAGTTTCAGAAACCTATAAATTAGGTGTAAATTTTCTCATAACTGAAATGCTCAGATTTAGTTATTCAAAACTTTGCCCGGCCTAAAAAAAATTGCCCCAAGTTTTGAGTTCCAGCTGATATTCAATAAGTTAAATTTGTTGTGTATTTCAATTGGGAAATAATTTACACTTTGTGTGCACTTTATTTATCTTTCCATATCTCTCCACATAATTAAGTGGAGACAGGATAGCCTGAAAATCCATACACAGAAATTAAACATGTGAAGAGCAACAGAGGGACAACTATCCTGGGCAGGAAGGCTCCAATGACAGAAATCTGAAACTCGTGATGACTAATTGGAATAAATTTAAAAATATGATCATTTCTCTGACCATCTTAAAATTTAACACTGGGAATGTTGCCATCAGCGCAACTGTACAGCAAAAGAGAAAGGGGCTAACAAGAAAGGCTTCAACAAATACCTCTTGTCGGTTCTTAGGTGCCTGCCTATCCTATGGTATGTCCTTTAGAGAACAGAAGTTTTCTAGACAAGGAGATGAGCAGAATTTCTTACCTGCAGGTTTGGTGACAATGTGTACAAAGGTTGCCTGGGTCCGAATATTTTAGCAGAGTGTGCCAGTGTGTAGGGCACTGCAGTGCTCATTCTGGTAGAGCACAGAAAAAATTATTGGGAAGTCTGGCGTGGTAAGAGCACAAGCCTCTGTGCTAGATAGTTTTGCAGTGAAAATTGCAAAGCCTGTGAAGCTTTTCTTATATAAAGATTACCGGGTTAAACAAATGCTTTAACTCCCTGACAGCGAGTGGTTTATGTTTCAGAGCCTTCTGACGAATATCAGTTTTGAGTTACAGATAGACTAAATGATCACCATGGCTTGTTTAACGGGGAAATCTTTCAACCCCCTGTTTTCATTCATGTCCAGATAGTAACCAAATAGCGACTGCCAACAGACAGTGAATTCATAACCTTCTACAGTGAGAGCAACCACCAAAGGAAGGGTTTTCTGATGGCCATTTGTATCGTAAGGGAAAGCACATCATGATTTCAGAAAACAAGGGCAGATTGATTCAGCACACTCCACTGTAAATTCATCTAATTGCCACAAAGGACTAAGATCACCAGGGGCATTGTGAGGATCCAGTTCACAAACCTGTGAGTCACAGTGGGGGGTACCTCACAGTAGGGGATAATGTGGAAGTTGTGAGATTGCTTCCAGAGATAAGATGGAGGTAAAAGAAAAAGAAATGAAAATCTGACATCCCGAAACTTCTGAACAATTCTTATATCAATAGAAAGATTTTATTAAGTCCCATCAACTTTCTAATCAGAATTTAAAGAAAGAGGGGAAAGAAAGTGTTACAATGTTATATAAAAATATCAGGAATGTAATAGTTTCTATTAGCTGTTGAACTGATTCCTGAGATGTGGATTAATTTAAATACTCCTACAGAAGTTCAGGAAGACAAGCTGCTTAAAACAATGTGCTGTATTCTCAACTGGTGATGCAGGAGTCTGTGATAATCACTTAGTCTTCCCTTTTCTCTTGGCATAAATAGCTACAGATATTAAATGAGAGCTCATGGCTTCTGTTTTCACACTACATTTACATCTGTGAGTGATTTCAGTTTTTGCAGCCTTTATAGCCCAGATGGATGGTAGAGTATCGTTGGGATTGGCCTTGATGAAAGCAAAAAAGGAGTGCTTTTTCAGCAAAAGCTAACACAGGCTCTTGTTTCCTCTCAGTCTCCCTAACTCAGCACACAGGCCCCTCAGAACCAAAAGCAGTGGTGCTGTCACACAGTCTGCAGATTTGAAAATTATGCTACTAGCCCAGTTTTATTCTCTCTTTAAACAAATACTGTGTGAACAGCTGAAACTTTGGAAGGCCAGATCCCCACAGCTCTCTCCTGTGATTGATGGTCTGGTGTCTAATCTAAGTTTTCGACCTCAAGCTGCAGGCTCTGTCTCAGTAGGGACTAATTTGTGTCTTTTTCTTCTAACTAGCTATCTATTTTTATGTAACCAGTATCGCTGATTCTGTCATAATTAATTGGAGTTGAAAAATATATTACAATGTTAATAATTTCGGATATGCATCTTCATTGCACTCCTGTGCTACAACTGTCACTTTTTAACACAATTGTTCTGGCAACTGAATAGCCCTGTTCAAAAACTCCTAAAGACAAGATGTAAGCCACAAATGGCAAAAGAAAGAGGGGATTAGTGACATGAGATATAACTAGAGAAGCAGTAGCAGATTAATGCCTCCTGTTCATTCTTTTAAGTGTTTCTGTTATCGTTCTTTGGTATTTGAGCAGAGGAGGAAAATGGCAAAAGACTATGCAACAGAATTTTGAAGGTAGTGATTGCACTTCTCTGTTCACCAAAAAAACCCAAAGCAAGCAAAACCATTTATCTTCTTTTCCCAGAGAGTAAAAGAATGAAATTCTCAGAATTCACATTCATTCTTCTCACACTTATGTGTTGATTATTTTCCGATGAGACAGAATCTTCCAAAGGCATGTGAGGGTCCTCTACCAATATGGGTAGATTAGATTTTGAAAGTGCTTATTTTTGTCAGGATTTTGACCAGATTTTGGTTATATTTCTATCCTCTGGAAAATCTTACAGCCCACAAGCTCAGCACCCAGGCAAACAAGTAGGCACTGACTCATATTATTAGTTCCTAAATTCCAAATATACACATATACACTGTTGTACGTCACACTGTTGTCGTTTCGGGGCATGCCTGTTTTGTTATAAGCATGAAGGGGAATAATGCCATGTTTCTTCCATCTAATCTAATGCAGAGCTAGAACTAGTCCTCCTGTTTCTCTTCATGCAGAAGTATTTGTATCCAGCTTCCTCACACTTCGCACCAAAGAAGTGAGAGGACTGTGTGGGATTCAGCCTTAGAGTTTCACTCAGCTGTTAATGAACACATCTAAATTCTTAAACTTCCAAGGTAATAGCATTTTCCCTCCACACAGTAAGGGATTAAATCCTCCCACTCCCACGAAGTAGACACAGAATCCATCAAATCTACAGAAATTCCGGGAAATGGGTGGTTCTTTCAAATCTATTTTCATACTCTGAAGAACCTCAAAGAGCAATTTTATGTTATATTTGGGATCAATTTCCCAAAGGAAAGATTTCTTTTTACCACATTTTCTTCTCTATTTGGCACATAAATACTATTTTGATCCAAGAATGTGTTCTGAAATATGTTTACATTTCAAAGTAAATATTATTATTAAAAGCTTCCTTAGGTCTAGAATTATTAATTTCTAATTGTCATCAATGCATGCATCTGTGCATTGCATGATTCTGTCACCTGAGAAATTTCATCCCATTATTTTAATCTTAGGAGGCAAATACAGACAGCAACAAGTACTGCAGATCCCAACACTGGTGGAAGTACAGGTATCAAGTACCACGCCTGTAATGAGTATGAAAGAATGGCAAGAAATTTGGCAAGACCTATACATGAGCTTTCACAAGTGAAATGTACATGGAGATTCATAGAAATACTTTTTTATTTAACCAATGGCAGTGAGAGGCAATATTATTACTGTAGGTTTTTTTTTCACAACCTTTTTTGAAAGCTGTTGCACTTCTTAGTGACCAGGAGTTGAGGTCTATTCTCCTTGCACCCCAGACTGACTGCTGAATATAACTGGGAATATGATAGAACTTATTTTCATCAATGTGCTCATAAGAAGAGTGCCCTTGACAGTCAGAAGTGATGTTGTAAGTAGCAGCTGTGCTTTTGCTCTCTAGCCTCAGCCCACATTTCAGACTGAATCTCAAGAAAATCAGAACCATGCAGTATTACAGCAAAGCTGTTACCTTCCACGGTGTGTAGGACTTTTAGGGACGTAATGACCATATGGACAGTCTTTGACCAAACACTGTACAGCAATGGAAGTGAAGCGATGTTTGTTCTGATCTGGGAAGTATCCATTGACAGACTGCAGACAGTTCAGATAGTAACTCAGAAATTATCAACACAAATGAAAGGAAATCATAGAAGGAGGAAGAAGCTAATATTTCATCTTCAAAAAATGATAAACATTCCCACGTGAAAAAGACATTTATTCAGCTAATGAATAATTAGGATATTCAAAACAACGATGTTTTGTTAGGCAGTTAAGATCACTATCAGCAGTTGTGTTAAGCTGACTTCCCATTTAGATCACCGTCATGAGGAGAGGTCCAATAAATTATTTTCTGCCAACCCATGCAACACATCTGTTGGAAATATGAGAGGGGACAAAACACATCATGGCAAGAGTATTTACACTGTGAAGTCTATCTTTTTTAGCTATTGGAACTTATTTAATTAAAACATGTATTGAGCAAAAGAAGTCACAGTGCGACTGTCACTGAGATAGTGTGCAAGCTGGAATGCTCTGAATACTATTATTCATTTTTTCAAAAAATATCTGACACAGACATCCACTTTACACTGATTACATACAACTGCATTTTTAGTTTTCCAAGATAAATGTCTATTTATGCCTCTATTTGTATAGAACAAATAAATTTATATGTTTTGATTTATGCAAAAATGGGCCTGGATATGGAAGGAGAATTCAAAATGGGATAAGTGTACAGCATTTGTGGTATAAGGAAAGACCATACCTAATAATGCAAATATAATTTTTCAAGGAGTTTAAATGCCCAGGGTTTGACTCTAAGCAATTTAAACATAAGAACATCATACTACAGTGAAACCCAGCCACTTGTGGGCCTGCTGGTTTGTCCGACTTCAGCCACAAATCAGGAATGGAAATGTCTCCTAGAAAGAGGGACACATTCAACCATTTACAAGAACCTTGTATTGTCTTTAGCCAGTGGTGGTGAGAACTGTGGGGAGTGAAGAGGAGGACAAAGGAGATCTGCATCCACACTGGAAATTTAGAAAGTGAAGCAAATCACAGTCAGCAGCAAAAAGGCCTAGAGATAAATGAGAAGCATTTGCCTGAAGCTCTGAAATGTGGCTGAACATCTGGTAGCAGCAGTGCCATCAAAGGCAGGGAGGCGCAGGTTGAGTTTTTTCACTGAACCAGGGAACAAAAATTCTGCTGAAGAATATACCTCAAGAAGTATTTTTTTGTCTTAATTTTTTTTTCAGTCAGAAGAATCTCATAATTTTCCTTATGAGTATAGATACGTTAGGAAAAAAATCCTATGTTTACAAGTCTGGGTTATTCTTTTTTATCACTACAGCCCTTCAGAGTAAGACTAATAGATGTTTAAACAAGAGTTTATTGCTTATTTTTTTTCATTGTCTTTGTATTAGTCCGAATGTGTCAGAAGTATGAGCCACCTTTCATTCACCTTTGTTAATTTTGGTAACCAGGATGTGCAGCTTAAAATTATATTATCCTTTTATTTAGAGAAGTCCAGCAGTTAGGAGGTTAATCTGTTAAAAATATTAATACTGCCCATATACATGATGACTTATGTAAATGATAGTGTTGCTATGCCATTTTGTGAAATCCAAATCATGAGTGAGGTCATCTGGATAATCCTTGAGAATAACAGCTTTAAAGAGAGAGGTTAGTTTGTAATAAAATGCCCATTACCACCTTCCACCCGTTGGGTAACCTGCTTTTACCCTCCAGCTCACTGATCTGCCCTGCTGAGATGTCTTAGAGGTAGTGCTTCTGGAAGTGATGCATCAGAGCCAGTGAATCTGCCTAGCTGGTGCTGAAATACCATTTCTGGGTCTGGGTTCCTGAAGCAGCCACACCCAGGCACAGCAATATACAGGGCTGTAGCTCAGCCCTAGCTCGAGGAGGCAGCTGATGGCAGGGATGGGAGAAGATCCTACGCCTGTAGGTTAACAGAGACACAGGAGAATTCCCATGTCCCAAAGGATTCATCTGCTTAAAACAATAATTTTTATCTTTTGCCATGATGTGACACTTGGTAACTTTGTGTCTGCCTGAAGTTTGTGCATATTCCTCAAGCATGGTCTCTGCTGGAAGGAGGATACTCACTCTTATCAGGCATTTCTCTGGCACTTAGTTCCTTCATATGTTTTTAGTTCAGTGTTTCATGGTTCCTGGCCACCAAATTTTCACTGGTGTCATTCATAGCCATGTATTTGAAAAAATGAAGCTTCTGTGATCATGGTGTGTGCCTATCTCACTGTCCTCATTTTTCAAGCTTGAGCAACTTTCATAGTTGAATAAGGATTTTAAAAATAAAAAAGTGCATGCAAGTCTTCCTATACGAGACAGTAGGCAGAGGAGTACCAACATAAACTATCCAAGGCCTTCTTATCAACTCCTGTCTATGGACATAAGAGAATACCCTAATTAGAGGAAAACCCTTAATCAGAACCTTTGATCAAACACAAGAGACAAATCTAAGAAAATGGAGCATTGCCAGCCCTGGTTTAACATAGATGATGGTGATAAAACTCATAAAGTTTATTATGAAGAACTTCCTATTTTTTTCTGTGCCCATATGATGGACTGTGCACATCCATGATTCACAAGGATGAATGGATCACATGATTCACCCAATTTAACTTACCACAATCTTTTGAGCTTACAAAAGTTATTTAAATTTCCTGACAGAGAGAAGCGTCAGCTGCAGTTTTAGATTTTAAGGAAATACATGTCTTAGTTTTGAATGTATATTTAAATTTTCTATCATGAATTAAAATTTTGAAAGCGTAATCCAAGTTGATGGGTTAATCCCTAGTCTCTCCTATGGGTATGGGGTTGTCTCTGTAGGGAACAAACTGCTGGATTATATGTGAGAACCCTGCAACACAGAAGGAGCTTACCGGGATTTTTCGAAAAGGATGATGTCCATGACACTCTTTTTGAAAGTGTTTTAAGACAAAAGTTGTGATAGGGTCTAAGAGATGTAAACAGCCTCTAAAATTAATTGTATTAGATCTCATGTCCTAAGAAAATCCACTACGATGGGAACTAAAACTACTGTTAGGCTATATTAACAGAATAGAAAAATGATAGTAAAATGTTAAGTATCTTCATCCGTTATTAAAAGATTTCTCCTAGAAATATGCTCATGTTTCAGAGTGGTGTGTGTTCAGGGGAATAAATGCTGTGTAATAAAATTCAAGGTACTAATATGTAATGTAAGGTTCACTGTTTTACTTGCTCAATTCACCTTTTCCTTCTTGTTAGAGTTTTTGGTGCAAAGAGACAGTGCAATCACTTATTTTTCACTTTTTCAAATACAAGAAAAGAAAATATGTTGAGGTCCAGTAAGTGCTTGCTGAATTGGTAAAGGAGCAAAAGATTACAGGACTGAAAACCACACGAAAACATAATATAATTTTGAAATACTGTGTGTCAATCTGGAAAGAAAAGTGTTTGGAAAATAAAATATTTTATTAAAATGGACACTTTAAATTATTAAGAAAAAGAAAAACTGGAATTAAATCAGGACATTACAAAACTGTATTATGTCACATGTTTACATCTACCTATGCATTTTTTACAATCTATCTAAATACAACAGTATCTATAACCCAAAAATTAGTTCTATTTCAACCCAGGCACTGCCACACACAGACATCCAGTGAGTCTGTGTACGCTAGTGCTGCTATCTACAAATCTATGCCGTTTGAAATAAATTGCACCTTAGATTTGAAGGCAATTTTAGGTAGTTTGGTGTGCTGTACGGATCCCATTTTTGATATTTAGCAAGCCTGAGATCTTTCTAACTTATAACTGCATACTAGTCTACAAACTAGTATGGATATGTTTGTGTTTATTACCTTTTCTCATGCATGCCTTGAAATGACTAAATTACAGGTATTTTACATGTGTTTTGTGGTACAAGACAGATACCGTCTGTTAGTATAATTTATCTTGAAATACCCTGTTTTACAAAATTACAGAAAAGCACAGCAATTTGCTCTTTTTTTTCTTTTCCCTTTTTTTTTTTTTTTTTAATTTCTAAGACTATGGCAAAATCTTCAAAGCCCAGAAGATGCCTTCTAGCTAAGAATTTAGCCATGTAATAAACAATTTTCATCAAAGCACTAGGTTTGTGGAAATAAGAGTACAATTGTGGAATCCAAATTTTGATAATGTTCTGTACTTATTAGCTATTTTGTCTTTTGTATTTTGACCTAATTCAGCCAGCAAACACATCAATCCTTATGTAAGATTAGATACACATACATACACATACTCCAGCCCAGATCAGATTAGCTGCAATCAAGGTAATTACGTTGAACAAAATTGTTCATCTGTGCTTTGCAGCTGCCATTTGGATCTAGTGTTTGATCCCAAGTGACTGAGTTGTACATATGTTCTTCCTTAATCCTGGATAACTTAGGTTTTATTTTAATACATAATCACCTCTTTAAAACTCAAGACTGAGATTACAAAATATTTCGTTTTGCAGATAAATTAACTCTTATTTTCTTTTAATGTTTTTCCTTGGTATAATACAAAATTCTTTTATGGATGCTACCTGAAATTGAGCTTCCCAAAAACTGAAGTGGTCATCTAGACTGCCTGGTCTCCTCACTTCTGCCAGTTATAAGAAGCTACTTCCTTAGTCAACTTTCATGTTCCTCCAGTAGTTAAAGTTAGACCATGAACATACTCGGAGTGCTAAATACCACACATTAGCCAAGCACGTGCCCTTCTACTCTCTTACAATCTTGACATAAGAAGGCAGTATGAATTCTCATAAGCTCCAGTAGTTGTGTTTAAAGACAAAGAAGTTACAAACCCACAACAGCCCTTCCCACAAAAACCAACAGCTCCAGAGAACTTTGGTTCAGAATCATTGGTAGAGCTGTCACTCAGTTTTGCAAATATTTAAAGAATTCAGTTTAAAGAGTTTATGGCTGTGGTTATACCACAATTCATAATAATACATTTTGATTATGGTGACATCTGAGTTCTGTCAGCTCCTACACTTTATCATATTGAAGCAAGGTTTCTATCAATCCAGAAGAGCAGCAGTCTGGAAGACAAGAAAGAGAAATGCTAATTTTGCCTAGGATTTCACCTCCTAATGTCTTCTTCGAGAATAATAATAGTAGTAATAATAATAGTAGTAGTATTGATAATAATATAAATATAAATATTAATAATAATAATTATTATTATTCCTCCAGCTTGACTTCAGAAAGATCTACTCTTTCATATCCTGTAAAACAAGTTTCCTACTTTCATAAGATAAAAAGTTCCATTTTTTTAGTGGACAGAGGACTTTTTCTGTTGTATTGAAAAGGTGAAACGCTTCACTTGCTCCCTTATGAGAAAAAGAAGTTTCTAAATAAAATGGCCTGGTATTTGTGAGGTATTTTCCATAATGAAAAGTAAAACAGAGGATGGGAAATAAAATTAACATTTGATATGTGGAACACATATTGAACTCAGTTATCACGTTTCTAGGTATAACAGATGAAACTGGATCAATAACCAGATTTTTTTTCAAAAAATTTTGAGGTTCATAATTTGTTTTTGAGGTTCAGCATTATTTGTACAAGGCTGAAAAAAAATGTATGCTGTTATTTATTGTAGTTACGAAGGATGAAGAAAATATTATCTTAAAAATATCTAAATTTGAACTCCAGTTTCTGTGTAAGAAAGAACCCAATTTACCCAAACATCATCTTTTAAGTACTGTAAAGATCTTTGCAGAAGGAAGAGGAAACAAAAAGATTAGGAAGCACTAAACAAGAAGCTGATTGTTAAGCCTATTTTCTATAAGCTTCTGTCCTTGTGTATATCAAAAGGGCTGTAACTTCTGGAGTAATCTCTAAAAAATATAAGGGGGATTTGCCTAGCTCTGCTTTTCCTTTGAAAATACTATAGTTTCTGTTTTTCCTTTGAGGAAATGACCTATGAATAAATTCACAGAGCCATATGCCATAGTACAGAATTTTCTTTCTAGGTCTGCTTTATGAGTAATTATAACCATATCTAGGAACTCCTCATCCCAGAATTCTTGTTCTTTCGCCCCAGTACTGGAATTTCTTACCTACAACTCTACAAAAAGCAATAAGTATGTATATATACGTGTATATATGCATCTCTCTCTGTCTCCACATATACACACATACAGGTTTGTATATACATGATTGTGTCTCTGTAGTGTGTATAGATATATATGTATAAGTAGCAATAGTTTCTACAGTTGACTACTCATTTACTACCCAACTACCACATTACGTATATATCTTTTTATCTCTTTTCTTAAAGTGGTTTGATGTGGTAGAAAAGCTGGACTACAGTTTTGCACTCTTAATCCATTCACAGTGGAGTTGTTTATACAGCATTTTCCTGTGCTTGGATTCTCTCCGCTTGTTTTAAATGAAGATATTCAGAGTAGGCTGCACAATCTCTGCGTTTTTACTGGGGTGGGGGGGGGGGGGGTTTGTGGTTTTTATTGACTTGTTAGACAGTAGGCATTGATCTCATTAATGGAAGTAGGTTATTCCTGGTCACCCTGTAAAGGTTGTTGCTCATGTATTGAAAATAGACTTTTTATCATTGTACTAGACTCAGTACCAGTGATGGCACCATGTTTGACACGATCTTACACAAACCTATTCTTGGGCATGGATACTAAGTAGTACAGTGCTCGACACAGATTGTTTCCTAAGACTTTTGGGAGGCCTTTGGAGCAGACATTCAAGTAGTATAACAGTCTCTCATTTAAAGACAGTACAAGTTTTTCCACAATATACAGAATGACTGATATCTGTGTAGAGGTACCAGTGGTTTATTATGCAACCTTGGGAAAGTCCCAATATCCTCCATCTGTTTTCTTATCTGTCCTCTTTAAATTATTGTTAGAAATAGCCAGAAATGTAGCATGGTTTCTAAGAAAATTTTGGATAATTTTGGAAGGTCTCAGTTTGGGAAGAATAAATTAAATTCAGAATTTCTTTAATTACTACAAATTCTGAACAAAAATCTTCTGTGGCTTTTTCTACATGATGCAATGGAGAGAACTCTGCACAAGAATTTCATCGTATGTGCTAATTTTCTATCAAGAAATATGCAAGTGGTTGTACAATCAAGGTGCTATCTCATTAATTTAAATACACAATTTAGTGACTTAAAATAATGAACAGATTAATGTAGTCAAATGTTTCAGCAGTTCTAGAAGTTGCTTACTATCTAAATAGACAAAGGGAAGGTCTGTGTGATATTAAATAAAATGTACAAAAGACTTAGAATTAAATAAGAGTACTAAAAATGGTGAACAGTTTTATGTATACGAGGCTTCAGTATAGGATGAAAGTGTCTGGGCCTAAGTCCTCTTCCCATCATCCCAGCAATTAAGTATGTGGCGGCAGGAAATTTAAAACCTTTCTCAGATGGGAAATGTTTAGAAAATAAATACAAAGAGCCATCTTTGCAGCTACAAATTATATGCATTTTGCCAAGTTTCTTTCAGGATTTGATAACTCTTACTGTAGCTGTCCCTGTAAATATGACAATAAATTTTTAAATCTCCAGAGAACTGGCAAATACAGGCAGATGCACTTAACTGCTGGTGAGCAACAAAAGTCAGCCTGCAGGAAACTGTGGCACTAATGTAGCTCTTGATTAATCTCTAATTACACTTTTGTCATCTTAGCAGGGAGACAAAACTATAGCAGTTCCTAAATAGGCAGGCAGCATTTTGGCACCTAGCAACCAGCAGTTCTTTCATATTAGCTGCAGTGGACTCTGTGCTGTTACATGGAAGGTTGTTATGGATCACTGCTCTATTATTTATAGAGCAGCATTTACAGAGGCCTTCACAACAGTATATAAATTAGCAGCTTAACAGGCCATTGCTAACTAAAAACATGGCATGAGCTGAAGCATCAAGTATGAAATTAAAATGTGACTTGGAGATAATAATGTTTGTAACACACATAGAAAGGAATGTCGATTTATTTTCCTGTTAACCATTTCGCAGGCAGATTACAGCACGGTGTTTAAGAATTTTTGTGTGGATGTGTGTGTGCCTGTCTCCCTCATTTCTCATATGCACATAATGAGTATATATGTGAATATATACACATACATATTTATGCCTAATAAATATTTTATTATATTTTGTCACTAGGTATTTTTAAAGATTAGGGTAAAAGCTTGCCTATTTTTTCACAGTAGGCTGATACAGCACAGAGGTAGATGAACAAGAACAGTGCTAAAAGGGATCTATGCACTAATTGGACTGCAGGCTGCACCAGCACTACAAGTGTCTTCACGAAAGGGCCTTGTTAGCCATCAACCAGGCAAATAACACTAACTTTCTTCCGTCTTCTGTTCTTTGGTAACCTGTCAGTGAGAAGACCAACTCCAACGAGAAACCTCACACTTCTATTTAATGTCATTCAGAGTGAATAAGATTCAAAAGTCATCAAACACTGTAAATGACTGCTGGCTAGCTGCAGTTTATTAATCAGCTAAAGAAAGATATGAGTTTATGGTTACATACTAGGGATTCTGGAATAAGAGAATATAATTATTAATCATTGGAAAACATAAGGAGAGGAACTCTAAGAATATACAGCTTTAGTTTGCAGTGCTGCCTTAATTAAATCAATTCTTGGCAATGAAAGACAGTTCTGATCTAAATCATGGTGGTTTCTGATGCTTCTGCTGGACTGGATCTCATTTTGCTTTCCCCTTCTCAAACATATCATCAGAAAAGAGTAGGACTGCTGTGGAGTAGGAGAGAGCTTGCAGCCTGGGCAGCCACAGCAGATGATGGGAGGGAAGGAGCCCAGCTTCATTCACTCCCTGTGTTCATGCAGATAGCTGGTGACAGAGTCAGAAAAAGGAGGCTGCATTGGGCACTTCCACCCACAGAAATCAATAACAAAATTGCTCTTATCTTCAACAGAGGAGGAGGAAATTGTCTTCAGTTTTGTATCAAAGAACTCATTGCTAGATGTGATTTACCAAGTCACCTTCCTTGACTAGGCTCTTAGTTACTGGATATTTCCAGAGATTTTTTTAAAGGGCTTAGAAATTAAATGTGGTATACCCTGCTTTATTTAGGTAATGGTGGTTTATTTTCAGTTGCTAGCTCAGGTTATTTCCCTCTCAGGCTTATACATGATATGCTCTTTTCATGTAGAGGTTATCCAGCAATACATTTTGTGATTATAATCCAAAAGTCCAGTCAAGCATCACATAGTATTCTCATGGTATAAATGAAATTAATTACTGAAAATTTGACTTCAAAACTGTTCAGAATGCCTCAAATTACTGTACCACAGAGTTTCCCCAGCTGACTGGTCTGTCTGTAATCATCATCACAGACCTGAAAATCATGGGCTTAGTCCAAACCTCTAACAAAATGTTTCTGCTTTAAGCTAAAACAAAAAACCGAACTAATGAAACAAAACTATGCAGAAGAGAGCAGGTCATTTGCTGTCTCCTGATCAGCTTTGTGAAAGATGCTGCTAGTGCTGACTCCTCCACCAGAGACATTCAAAGCTGTAGCTCTGTGCCCTGTATGAGATGGCGGAACCTTACGTGGGACTTTGCCCAGTCTACAAGTCACAGTATATACACAGGATATGTTTCGGCTATTTAAAAGCAGAAGAGAAACTTAGAAATCCAAGTAGGTCACTTCTGAGAGATATTTTCATTGCTTTCTCCTAGCTTTTCATGAACGTGTAAAACAGTACTTTGTTGTGGGGTGGTTTTTTTGTTTTGCATTTTTGTTTGGTTTTTTGTACACAAATACCTGGTGAATTAGGCAAAGTAGAAACATAGGGCTGATGAAAATAATTTCTTACAAAATCTCCGAGCTACTGAAAAAGAGCAGTAATCATCAAGCTATTGTCATCATAATGCTACAAGATGACTTAATTAGCTAGTTGATTTCTATGATAATGCTCAAAGAGATGGGATCTGAGATGGATTTGAGACAGGAATTATGAATTGATATGGCACCAAGAGGCTAATCAATTGTTCCCACTGCAATGTTACTGTGTTATCTACCAGCATTTCAACAGGAAAAAAAAAAAGCTGTTTGTTAAGTGTGGGTCCTGCAGATGGATCTCTGTGGCATCACATTTGCAAGCTGACCCAAGCCCCATGAAGAGAGATCAGTTTAGATACAAATTTCCCCCAACCTCTGTCTGGCTGCAGCGCTTGTTTTATGTTGCTATTAACTGTAGCTTTGGTAAGGAAATTACTTTCATCAGTGGATATATAATCCCACAGACTGTGAGTTTTTAACTTCAGTTTTTAAACTTCAAGTCACAAAGCTGAGCATCTGCACTAAGGAAACTTCCTGTGCAAATAGGCCTTGCAATTCAAAGAACTATAATATGCAACTAGAATAAGAAAAGTAAAAGAAAAATATTGAATGCTGTGAGCTCACAGTAATTTCTCTTACTACGTGATTTTGCAGCTGCACATAATTAAGGTTTTTAATACATTTTAAGAATTAATTTCCATATCTTAATATGTTTGATTTTTTAAGTACTATTGTCGTCCAGAACGATCTACAATTTCACATGCTCATTTTGGAAAAAAGAACAAAAAAAAAAGCCTCAGAGAAGCACTCAGCTTTGATCCATACATATTTCTAATATCATATCTTCAATCTAAACCCCACGTTAATTTACCCATAAATTGAGTAAGCCAGTTAATTTATTTTAAGCTGTTGGAGTGTGAGACATACACAGTGGCTGTTTTAGCAAAAGCGAGATGCATTTTTTGCACTCAGCATAGAAAAAAATAGAAAAATACTTGTAGTTAAAAAATTACCTCAAAAGAAAGATGGTAAAGACATCACAAATGAAATTAAAAAGATATATTGTCAATTACCTCTGATGATACAATTTCAAGCAATTTTTTAGAGATGACACCTTGGTTTTAATGAATCACTTTTGAGGAATATTTTTCAATGAAATGTCTCTCTCTGGTGAGTAATTTAGAATAAATAAATCCATACTTGTATCAATACAAAAAATAAAGTCCTTTTATTAGCCTCCTCGATTTATTAGACATGGATATTTAAGGATTAGAAAGAACTTCTGACACAAAGGTTTAGGGTCATTAAACAGGTCACTGGAGCCTTCAACAGTAAATCTGTGCAAGACAGCTTCAGCTGATGACTTCAATCAGGAAATTTGTTTACCAATCATTATAAATTTAATTTCATACAATATATAGACTCAGAGAATCTATATCATATCCAAAGTAATCTTCAGACTCTGCTCTATTTTTTGTCAGCGTTAAATGAACAGTTCATAATAGTATCTCTTCCTGCATTTTAAATTCTAGAAATGAAGCCCATCCTTCTATTAAAAAACCAAAAAAAGACACATGAAAAAGCTTGTCTCTGTGAATTCACCTTGAATTTTGAAAATAACATCCCTGTGAATCTGTGAAATGGCACAACTGAAAAGTGTAATATTGTTTGAAATGGAAGCTAATTCTGTATCTTCAGAAAATCACAAATAGTTTCTGTGGGGTTGTTTAACCACGCTAATCATATAAAATTAGGAATATATGAATTATATATAATAATGAAAAATAATTGTGCTGATATTTCCCATTTATGACAGGTAGGAAGAGAGCAGCCTTCCATTTTTTTCTTAAATTTCTGTTTTGTGATTATTAGGCAGACCTATCACGATGTCTCAGCATTTCAAATAAGAAAAATAATACACTGGGCCTTAGATATTGGAACTTGAAAATTACAGGTAATTAAATATATATGTTTCTGTGTGCATGTGCACATCCAAAACTTGATGTAATTGGTTTTGTATTTTCATTTGTTTGAAGCATTTTCTGCTTTCTGTATGTATCCCTTTAAAACTTGTATTTTCTACTCCTACAGCACTTATAACAGAAAATTCTCTAGATAAAATTTTTCATCATAACTAAAATATTTTGTTATACCAGTTTATTTCTCTGAATATATATGAGTATATATGAATTGTACACAGCTTAAGAATGCATTCATCCTACGTTCATGTTGTTGACAAACCTAGTTCTACTTGTAATTTCCCTTTAAAAGAAAAGAAAGATTACCTTCAGAAGTGAGACTGGAAAAAATTGGAGGATTTTGACTTTTTATTTTGAAAGATTCATGTAGCACAATATCTGACAGAAGTAACAATAAGTTTTAACCAACAATTTATGTTATTTTGGAACTCTGTGTAAAGGATTTTACATGCAAACTAGGGAATTCTGTTCTGCAAAATAAGCTGTAGTGAAAATACTGGCAAAAAATCATGGCGTTAGTCAGTGCATGTGGAAGAGTAAGCATGTATTGAAAAATTTTCACTAAAGGTAGAGTTGAATAACTTTTAAGCCCTTTTTTCTCTGAAATGTCATGTATATTTAGGCACATTAATTCTTTAATAAAGAAGGTTTTAAAATACATTATGAAGTTGTGTATTTTTAGAGTAAGAGTGCTGGAGACTCTACGGTTCACGATATCTTATCAAATAACTGGTTAACAAATATGAACCATAAATCAGAAAATCTGACTATGGAAGTTTTTGTCATAGTGCAAAAAGGGATTTTCCTGCACAGTAGAGTAAACAACACATAAATTAAAAGAAATGTTACATAAGACTGTCAGTAGAAATATTTTTTTTTGTTTGTGTTTTTCTTTTGGTAACGTAAGTAAAGTGGAAACTATTCCATTACATTTGCATTCATTTACATAATAAAAAAATTTAGACTTTTCATTCATAGAGAGCACATACAATTTCCTATGCTGGTAATTTTTCTCTGTTAAAATTTAATTTTACCCACTTGCCACTTTAATACTTAATAAGCAGAAAAATTAAGCTATATACAGTGACAGAAGAAAAGTATACATGCTTTAAAAAAAAAAAAGGCAAAATAGTTCTTAGAAAGGAGAATTAATGTATCCGTCCTCACCTACACATGGCATATTCTAGTTTACTATTGATTTTAAGAAGGTTGGAAATTCTCAAAGTCATAAAGCGTAACAGATCCCGCACATGTTGAAAGCAAAAGGAATTCTCTCCATGCTTTTAGGACTATTTTAGGCTCATTCTAGTTTTTGAATGCACTGGAAATGGCATTCAAATTGTCTAATCAGAGGACAATTGTCATGTTTTTCTCCATACAATGCAGTTCCTTTATGATAAACAAAGGCTTCAATATTGTTATAAGAATGCTGTTTTCTTTGCTTTTGTGACACTGGGAATTCCAGAAGAGCTGGACACTAATGTCAATATGCTCCTCCATAAGCATACAAAATTCTGCTTGGAAGAAAAGTAGACAAAAGCATTTTTGTTGCTGAGACTTTTTGTTGTGAAAGATGGCTTTAGGAATACCATCTCTGTGATTACATGTTCATGCTGCAGATCAGGTAAAAGTAAAAAAAAAGAAAAAAAAAATGCAAAAATAAAAAAGTAATCATATTTTAAAATTTAAAAATTAGTTTTCTACTGAACTGTTTATTTCAAAAATTCTATCAATTTAATGTATACTATCAATCTAATGTATACTAAAAAGTTTAAAATTACTTAGGCAGAATATTTGTTTCCAGTCAGAAGGGAGTGATGTTTCTGGCAAGAACTTAGAGGGCACCAGTTTTACACGTGATTAGCTCCTCTGACTTCAGTGGACCTACAGATCCAAGTGCAAGGCTATGTTTCTGTCTGCTCACAGCCTAATTGATAATACATAGAAGGACTACAGAGAGAGTTGCCCACTGGTTTAATTTGTGTAGATATGGTTTCTTGTTTCTTCTTTTCACACACATTAAATATCTTCTAAAGGATTTCTTTTACATCTACTCCTCTGTTAGCCTACAGTCACTGGTTTTCTTACTGCTGCAGATGAAACCTCAGAAGTGCAGCTCTGAAAGGCAGCGCTGTTTTTGCATGAAAAAAAGAAACAGATGACAACAAAACTATCACACACAAAAAATGGCTCTCTTTTATCATTCTAATCAAACCTGATTTTCATTTTTGAAAGTGTAACTCTAACACTACACCTGGGAATACCTCAGTCATTACAGCTGAACCTGGCACAACAGCATGTACATGGCTGGGCTTGCCTGAACTCCATGGGACAGAGCTTTAGCTGGTAAAAATAAGGAGAGCTGCATGTGGATGCCCTGGAGCTATGCTGATTTACACCAGGTCAGGGACTAGTTCTGTGCATTGATTTACTGCAACCAATTTGAACCCATTAGACTTACGCCAGTATAAACCTGAGGAAACCCAGTGGTGAATCAAGCCCAAAAAGAAAGAAATCTTTAGATAACTACTTAACAGATGTGGAAATATTGGCTGGTTCTCTTAGGACTTCATTACCACATCTGATGAGAATGCTGATTTATGGAGACCAGTAAACAAATCTCAGTAGAAAGGGTGTCTCAGAAAAAACCAGGGAAACATATCCAGTATGTGAACAGACCATCTCAAGGATTGTAATTTCTTGCATTGTCTGAACCACACTAAGATTTAATGGAACACATTTCCAACTAACGCTTTGGATTTAAAGGCAGATGAAAGAAGCAACATAAAGCCCTTGTGGCCTGTTGATATAAAGGACCAGGGGCAAGGAGGATCCTATCACTTGGTTCATTCAATGACTCATCATGTAACACTGGGCTCATCATTTGACCCCTTCTTGCCTCAGTGAACTCAAGTAGAGATTAGGGTGAAAAATGTAGGTTCCTATTGGAAAACAGATGATTTATAACAGAGCTTCCTTGAGTAAATACATTACAAAGAAGTGGTAAATCCATAAATTTTACATGTACAATCATAAACAATAGAGTCAATGTCTGCAACAACCTCAATTTCTCCTTCATTCTTCAGGTTGCTTTTTTGTCTTTCTGCATTATTCTCACCATAAAACCATGCACATTCATAACAGATCAGCAAATGAGAGTAATGTTGTTACTTTCTGAATTTGTTGTCTGGTAAGAGATGCAAGAGTAAAAACAGATTCCCACTCCTCCCATAAATCAGCGAAGGCAATGACGCCGGTTATACCTACTCCAGTATCAAAAGTAAGTTTTACAAAAATTGTTTTGGACAGCTGTCTGGACCAAGCAGTTTCAGCTGCTGATGGCGTATGCACATGTGTGTGCTGGAGATGTAGAGAGAAACATGTTCACAAACTACTTTTCAGACACTAGTTTATTTTGTACTTTACCATGTGAGCATGTGACCCACAAATTGTCCTGTAATGAAAGTAATTTTATTCAGTAATGAATTGTGTGCTCCTCATCTTCAGTTGCTTGCAAGGGAAAAAAACCCCATCAAAATCAAACACTAGGAAAAAAGGAGTCTCAACAGCATTTTTTGTCTTAGTTTTACATTTTCGTGGTTTGGACTGATCTCCTCACTGCTGTTTTATTCATCAAAATGATCATGAAAGCTTTCACTATGAACAACAAAAATATACAAGTGTTCTGCCAGTGTATCAGACAAAAGATCTAAACATATTTTGACAGACTGGCTGCATATAGGGCTAATGGTATAAGAAATGTGAAATGATGGTAAGGTTATGAAATACAGTGAAAAAAACCACATCCCATAAGAATTAGGATTCTTTCAAAGTTCAAATGTCAGCCAATTAAATCCTCTGTTTAAATGCTGAGACAAAAAGGCACAAAGATCTCAATGCTATCTCATCAGAAGAAGGGGTTTTTTTACTCCCATGCTGGCAGCTTGTAGATGCAAAAGGTCTTGATATAGAGAAGGGTGCAAGTAGAGCAGCAGCTAAGGAGTCTCAATCAGATAAAGTGACATCTGTGACAGATAGCTCTCTTACACAGGAGTCACACAAGCCTTGCTTGCCTTTCTCACGGGAATGATCCACCACTATTACAGTATCTCAAATGCAGCTACTAACATGAAGTTTTAAACTCATTCACAGTTTGAAACAAGATCACATTTACAGTGAAAAGCCAAAGTCTTAAGTAGCATGGAAACTCAGTTCAGTTTTCCTTATCACTTCTCTTCTATAGCTTTAATCAGGTGTTTTATTTATTAGGGGTTCAAAAAATAGTCTCAATGAATAGCCATTCATTTCTCCTGTCCCCATCCATTTTGTACTGCTGATGCTACATAAATGTGTCTTTAAATAGAAGACAGAAAAAGATTTTTCTAAATTTAAAGTAAGTTTCATTTTCATGTTATGAATTACAGTTTGCACAAGTATTGAAATGAAAAATACCTAAAATTAGGCTTTGTATGCATTAAAATGCATTTCTACTACAATAAGAAGGCATCGGTATGATTTCCTAACATGTTCTCCACATGAAATCTGATAATTAGATATTCCTTTGAGGTTTGAAGAGAAAAAAAAAATTAGAAGGTTTTTTTAGAAAAATTTCACTCAACTTTGGGGTATCAGGAAAAGATTAAGTAAAGATACCTGGAAATTTAATTGAAAGGTACAGAAGAGGACACATTTTCTAGAGAGGGTTCAGAGATTTTTGTATTAAACAGGGAAACTGGAAAAGAAAGAAAAATTTGCATATTGGACTAAAGAGGAGGATGCTTACACTAATGACAGGAGAATAAGCAACCTACAGCATCAGAGGAAAAGAATATTATTAATTCTATTTGGAAAATCACTTCAAGCAGAAAGTGATACACTGTGTAAAAGGCATCCAGGAAAGGATTCTTTATACCAATAGAATACTAAAGTGAAATTTAAATCAGGTTCTTAAAAGAAAATATCTGATGTCACGTTACAGATGTGACCAAGTAGAGAGGAACAAGAGATAATAATTTTGAACATGAGCTTCCTCTTTACTCCATTTTAAATAATCCATGCTTGGATTCCTAATCCCTTTGTCTTCAGATATATTCTGGTTTTGCTTTTTTTCTAATTAAAGGAACTTTTTTCTCAATTGAAGCAAATCAGCTGTACTCTAAACATGGCCCCATATGTCTCAAAATAAGTTATTTATCTCTCAGACATTGTGCATGTATATGTGTTCTTCTCAGGATTACTTTCCATGATTTTTAGTGTCAGTGAAGAAAAACCTGTACTTTTAATTTAAAGTTGCCATTGACCTGGAAAAAGCCTGAAAAAGTGAACACTGTGATATAAGCAAGTATCACTAAAAGCACCAATATTATTACAGACTACACAAAGTATTTACACTTTTCTGAAATCAGAATGGCACTAAATATTAATTGTAAGGTTGAAAATATCTGGTCTCCACAGAGAGGTACATTTATTAAGAAAATGCAGATTTTTTTTTATTCCCTAGAGCTCTTACAAATGCACAAGACACAGTCTCAATACATTCAGGAGCTGCTTCAAAACAGATTATTGATATTCTGACCCACAGCTCTCTTGGAGGATATTGAGTATCAGCTGCCTCAAAGGTTGGCGCCAACCTTCCTCTTATATGCACCACAAACCAGAATTAATTGCAAATCAATCGAACAAACTACAACTGATCAGTAAACCAATTAGTAATTTTAGCTGTTCATCCTGTCTTCATTTACTGAGGGGAAAGATGTGGGATGAAGAAAAGTGATTTCTAGTTAACATTTACGATTTTTTTTTCACTCTGGTAACAAGGATGCCCTTGTAAAAACATTTCAAGCAGGGACATAGCCAAGCTAGGCAATTCCAGCACTGTCATTACATTCTCCTTATGGTTCTTTGATTCTATTTCCTTCTTATGGTTCTCTTTTTTTTTCTCCCGAGGCTTTCTTCAGATGACAGTGGAGTAAATTTTCCATGTGTCTTACCCATGGGTTCACCACTGTTTCTGAATCTATTCAGAACATTCAGAGTGCAAATATCTACTCCCATGTGCATTAACTACTGTTCTGACCCTCACTGGATTACTACATTGCTGCTTGGTGTTTTGAAAACCGAAGCAATGTGTGGCCACCTCTGGAGAACCCATAACTATACTCTAAAAGGGTAGCTTTTGTTTCAATTTCACTGAGATTTGGTCCTTTTTCTTCAACCTTGCCAGCAATTCAAGAATTAAATTATTTTTTCTGACTATCCACATATCACTTCAGTATAAGTACTTTGCAGTTTAAACAAGGCAACAATGCATGTCACATCTACATTGACTTGATCCCTCTCATTATACCAAAGTAGGTGATTCCATGGAAAATCTATTCAATTTAATGTATTGTACGTGGTCAAAACACAGCAGATTATATTCTATGCAAAATATATATCTTGTGAAGAAAAAGTTACGTGAAGAAAAAGTGTTTATCTGATGAAGTCAAAGGAAAAAAAACCCAACTAATCCTCACACCAGGTACATTTCAAGGTCTCAAAAGTTCCTGGAACATCAGAATACGTATACAAAAGAAGTTTTAGATCTCTTTCTTTACAACAATTAGGTATCCAAAAAATTAAATGTCTAGAATTGTCTGTTACTAGTAGATTACTCAGTAGGCTTTTTTAGAATTACTTTTTATGAGTGTAATTACTTTTTGCATAGATAGTTTAGTTATTAAATTCTGGCTCTTCTTGAAAAAACAGAGAAACTTCATCCAGAAATAAAACAAGATTTAACATATGTTCTGGTCTCACAACACTCTATATAATCCCTAATAAAAAAGAAAGGATACACATATATTTCCAGGGAAACAGTATATTTTGTGTGAGACTGTCTAATACCGAAAAAGTTGAAAACTGAACTCCAAAAGCCTGACTGATAGTGACAGCAGCACCTTTCACCAGCTGATTGAAATTAACAGTTTCTTTCAGTTGTCCTAATTAGGACCAATGGGAGTTCTGGAATTCACCAAAGGTGTTTCAAGTTGCTCCCTTGTTTAGGTGTTGGTGGAATCAGCTTCTACTTTATTAAACAAACAGTTTAGTCTAACTTGAGAACAACTCCTTTCTTAAGGCGCTCTTTCAAGAAGTGCTTGGATTGATACCTTCTATGAGTGCTTCTCAATAGAGAGCACTGCAGTTAGTGATGAAAAGGTTATAATTTCTGGTGAAAGATTAATACATGGTGGGAGCAACTCTGACAATGTGAATACAAAACTGTTACTGAACAAGAAGTCACTAAGGACTCACAGAAAACATTGCTTGCCTTTTATAATGACTACTCTTTTTCTGCCACAAAAAGGCCAGATCTGGAGCATACTCAATGTGGGGATACCATGACTTTCAGTGCTGAGTCCTGAAGGAGCCTTTCATAGTTTGTAATCCGGATGCCTTAAATTAGAGAAAAGGTTGCATAAGAAAGGAGCACGCAGCAGGTGAGGAGCATCCTGGGTACAGCTGCAGAAACCTCACACCTTGGACAAGTCTGGATCTCCATGTGCTCTGGGGACTGGCAGTGCCATAATTATTTTCTTAGCAGTATCTTATACTTCGTGGTGACACTTACTGCCAAGGGCTGCCTTCAAAATGGGATCAGATGAGGAGAGCCCAATCTATTGTTTCACAGTACAGCATAGTACAGCATGCAGCCAAGGATGGCAGGCACAGGCTTAGTTCCTAGAGCATCCTGGGACTGTATTTAAACTCCTGTCTGTAACAAAAATGGTGTGCTCACCAGTCTAGTTGCAACCATACTCTTGCAACTGCACATACCAAACCATGTTTGCTGACCATCAGTACAAACCTGAAAGGGGCTGAGGAAAGTATGACTGAGAACCACAGTCCAGCCTGCAGCTCTGGTCCACAGAGTCTCCAGGGTAGCAAATGGTTGCATTTTGGTGTGTCTAAACACTCACTTCACTAAATACTCCTAGTGAGGTCTGGAAAGTGAGAAACTACTTCAGAATTCCACATCTGAGCCTTGCCCAAGGTTATTACGTGTGATGCATCTGCTGCATAACTGTAATTTTACAGCTATTATATATGACAGTTCTTCCATGCTCAGAGTTTAATCCGGTTATTAGATATATGCCTATAAATTTTAGACTTTCTTCTTAAATGGATTTCAAGCACATTAGGAAGTCATAAATTAAGTGCTACTATCTTTGAGAGAAAACTTTAGTATTGAATTTTTCTTGTAAAGTATTCAAAATCTCCTAATTTTGTCTTCATTGCTATGAAATAAATGGTTGTAGAATCATAAGTCATTTCAGATAGTCATTTATATGGTGTCATTCAGAGAATGATGTATTATTCGACTTTCATTGAGGAAGTGAAAAAACCCCTTGAAATAAAAGTTGTATAGTGGGTTGGTTGGTTCTTTTTTCTTCTTTGGGAGATTAATGGGCCATTTAACTGAAAGATGCATGTGTTGTATTTAATCTTTTTTAATGTAATTATTACAGGGGAGGCGGAGGGTTTAGACATTTACAAAGAAAAAAATTGTCCTGCCTTTCAAATATAATTGCAGTAGCAATGAATTTGGTTCAATTTTCTGATGTGCTTGGGCAACTTAAATGGTGAATGTTTTTGATATATTTGCTGGTATTGTTCTTGTTAAAGTTTGCTTATGTAGTACATATACGTATACTCTTGATGGGCTTAATCCTTCTCGTAATATTTCTCACAGTCCTTACTCTTATAGGCACTATGAAGAGGAGAGATAGTTCATGAGGGTCACCATGCTTAATTCCCACAATCTGGGTGGGATTGAATTTAGAATTTCCTGCTCTAGAGTTCCTGTGTGACCTTGACCAAACACATCTTTATCCCGTGTCTTCTGCTGGGTCTTTGTCTCTTCTTGGTAAGGTCTTCAACTTCTGCTTCTGGCTAATCACTGACCCTGAAACTGTCCTCACTTCTGCAGATCCCTATTAAAAGCATCAAGGCTCTACCTGAGAAGGCTGCAGTGTGCTTTACTCTGAATTTCTGAAAACTGTAAACCTGGAGCTCAGTGTTTCTGAACTGTGTATTTGTTCTGCTTCACTCCCCACCCCTGAGCGAACCCGTAGGTGTACCACTGTGCCAGAGACAGCCCAGGCACCCACCTGCTCTTGGGTCAGGCACACCAGTGGGCAGGAGAAGGCAACACCATGGTATTTGGATAGACACATTGAGAGTGGACACACTACATATCTCCATTTCTCGTTTCCTTCCTCACAGAGAGATCCTGGAAGTGCCGAAGAGTAGCTGTTCATGTAAACCCTGGGGTGTCAGTGCCAGTCTTCTGGCCCAGAACCTAAATGCCATGGCCTGTACCTAAGTTTCCTCGCACTGTAAAATAAGTGACCTTGAATGTTCTAGGGAACATCTGAATCATCATTCGGAGCTTCCCCGGGTATGAGCAGCACTTGGGTCAGGCTAGAACTCTGCTAGAAGGCTTACTAGCAGTTTACTTATGTGAGAGTGGGCTGGGATCAAATCCAAATCCCATTCAGTTTCCTGAAGCAGGCAGACAACCAGCTCCCACAGGAAGGGAGTGCGACACCTGAGCTACCAGCATAGCACCAGAGCAGTAGGGAAGGACTGGAGAAAGGAGAAGGACAGCAGGTATCCCCACATATGGACTTAGCACCGTGTCACTACTGACAAGGATAATAAAATGTATATTGATCCTGATCTGTGAAAAATCCTCATAATAATTTATGTATGTTTACAATAACAAAAATTAGGTGACTGGTATGCTTTGCATTTGATATCAGCTGGTATAGACGGATCATGACTGACTTGTACAGCAGCCACTTAGAATTGGCTTGTCCTCTCACTAAAATATTCTATCTCCATAAGTATTATATATTTTTTTTTTTGTTACCTAATTTTTCCCTGCTCCCAAAAATGTATGTTTCCTTTCCCATCTTTTTATCCACATAAATATTCTGTGTGAGGCACTTCCCAACTGAAAACCTTTCAGAAGCAGCTCTATTCCCTGAAGAGGTCGATTCTTTCTCCAGCAACACCCGTGTTAATAAAAAGGGACTCCTGTGCTCTAGGTAGAATTATTTTCCCAAACTGAGAGGACAAGTGGCCCAGATCACAGAGGCATTACTGTCTCCATAGGAAGGTTTTATATATAAAATGTATGTTACTTTTATTCAAAACTGCTGTTAAAAAAGCAAGCTGGATTAACATGAGGCAAGCTACTTTCAGCAATGGGGTAAAAAAATTCTAAAGAGACAAAATACTTCAAGGCAATTTCACAAATACTGAAAATTTCCAGACTTACTGGTCCTGTCACATTTAATTTAACTGATGACATAAACACTAGGCAGGGTTACGCAGAATTATTTTATGTTTTTTTATGAACCTCTATTCTTTTCTCTATTATACTCTTTAGCACTTACAATTGCCTTGTGAACTGAAGTGAAATGCATCATTAATCCTTGAAAAGCACCTTGTGTTTAATTATTTAGACATGTAGGGAGATTAGGCCTCTTAAGACAGAAGTTCTTTTCAAATAACACAGTCTTAATTTGCTTCTACTTTCTCCTATTCTTTCTTTCTATTGTCAGATTTTGGAGATTTTTACAGTCATATTTTTATACTATTCTGCATTATTATTAAATTCACAATGGGCCCTAAAAAGTCCTTCTAATGGAATGTATTTTTCAAGGCACTGAATGTAAATTCCCAGAAGAAATTTAGCCTTTTCTCAAATACATGATAAGCTTTTCATGAAGTGAAATAAGAAGTGAAATCTTAAATAGCTTCACATATTTGGTGATATAAAAATGCCTTATTGTTTAAAACAGTGGATTGAATTGTAGCAGTTTTCTAAAGTTCTTTCATTTACCAAGAATAGATAACAACCACATCATTTGGAATTCACCTAAGAGTTTCCAGATTTCTCAAGAAATGGTTAATTGATCAATCTGAAATCATTCATGTTGATGAGTATATTCACTTAAAACTAGTTCAGAATGGTTTTCAAGTTTTCAAAGCAAAAGATGTTTCTTGATACTTTACTTTCTTTTTGGTATTCAAGTTTAAAAATTATGATGAAGAAGAATATTTTAAACTCCTGGATTTAAAGAAAAGAAAAAGGGGTGTCAAACCTTCTAAAACCTATATATCAGAAAATGTTGCTGGCTTATTCATAGGACCAAAGATTTAATTTTGCTATGTTCATTACTTGATGGAGAGCTGATAAATTTCAGTGAGCTTCTCCACTGTGATATCTCAGACCTGACAGGGTATCAGTATGCTAAATTAAGTGGCATGAAAAGTTGAAGAGGTATTTCGTTAAAGAAGGATTGAAGAACTGTCATACACGTAATGTTTGTTGACATGAGAGTGATTTTTCTTCCCCCCCCACCCCCCCATTTAAATAGGGCCTGTCAAACAACTATGATAGTCCTTCTTGATAAGATTCCTGTTTGGTTGATAAAGATAACCACAGAGACATAAAAGGTCCAGACTTTTAACAGTTTTTGTGTTAATATCACATGACATTCTGCTTGAGAAACTATCATTATGCAGTATCAATAAAACACATTAAAAGTTGGTTATTAGATGGTTTTCAAAAAGTATTTGTCAAAGGCGAATCATTGTCAAATGAGGATTTTGCCCTGGGATTCCACAAAGACACAGTGCTACTCAGCATTTTAACAAATGATCTGCAAGTAAATGTAAAATCCCTGCTCTTAAAATTTGAAGATGACACAAAAATGATAATATTGATGAGGACAGGCAGCCATAATTAGTTGTCGAGTAAACTGGGACAACTCATCCAGTACGTGTTTTAATACACCCAAGGATTGAATTATCTGCCATTGAATAGTGAACACAGGCAGCATCTTCATGAGATAAACTTTGATTCTACAACTATTGTGACTGTGGAAAAAAAATCCAGGGTTTATGGTAGATGAGACCTGAACATGGCCATAGCAAGACTTAATTCTTGGGTAACTACATGAAAAGAAAAGTAGCGACCCAGAGAAGATGCTGTAGAAGTACACTGTAGAGGATATCGTACAAGAGAAGAACTCTTAAGAGTTCTGTCTGTTTAACCTCACAGAAAGAATATTGAATAGTAATTTGATTGTGGGTTAGAAACAAGACATTAGTGTTATCTTAATCTAGCTGGTAGAAGTATAATAAAAAACAGTAGCTGGAAGCTGAAACCAGATATGTAAAGTGGAAAAAAAGCCATGAGTGCAAAAAAGACTTCAGCCATTTGAAAAATCATAGAAGTGATGGACTTTCCATCTCTTGATTTTTTCATTGAAGTCTGATGGAAAGGGTTATTGAATATTCTCTGAGTTCAGTAGATTTTAACCCAAATTAGGTATCAGAATATTATTTATCATGTGTTCTTACCATAAAATCGATGACCATCAGACACATCAGGTCCTGCCTTAGTATGTGTTGTATAATATAGAGGTATTTAAAATCAAACACCAGAGACAGAAATGGAAATTTGGTTGAAGTCTTCAGCCTGAGAATGATTTATCCCCTCTATCCCTTCTAGAACAAAAATAATATCTAACAGAATAATTCTGCTGGATACATACTTAAATGTTTATGAATTGCTCAGTCATTAAAATGATCACAGATACTCATAGTGTAAAGAGTCATAAATTCAAATGGAAGACCTCAAGGAGGTAGAAAATTAAATTGTAGAGAATTGTTTGAACACAGAGGGCCTGCCAATCCCAAAATGGGGTTACCAGAAATTAAAATTGGGCACCTTTGATATTTATAGAAAAATAAGTTCTTGATTACCTTAATTAAAAATGACTGATGGGAACCTTGATTTGAATAGTAGCTCAGATCTGTGATGAGAGAACTCAAAAGGACTGGGACAGGTCTAAAATGCATTCATTCATCATTTCGCTTCTCTATGTTGCTTATTTAGGCTTGGTCTGTCTGGCAGCAATCACAGAGGTTTGAATGCTTATATGAAACACTGAGATAGCAGAATATCTGATTATGTGTGATTTTCAATACTTTCTGAGACTAGCAAGAGCATCTGAAGGAAGAGCTGAGATGCTGTGTATTTAGGAAGCCTCTGCATTCATTGCTTACGCTGCACTTGGGTTAGGACAAGAATATTAGCTCACCGCTTAAAGAACAAGCCACGTGTCTATGGGAATGGGTGACATGCTTCCCATGGTCCTGAAGGAACTGGCTGATGTTGTTGCCAAGTCACTCTCTATGGTAGTCAAAAATTCATGGTGCTCAGGTGAGGATCCCAATGACTAGGAAAAAAGAAACATGGCTCCTGTTTTTTAAAAAAGGGGAGGAAGGAAGACCTGGGTGACTACACACCTGTCACATTCACCTCTGTGCCTGGAAAGGCCGTGGAGCAGATCCTTATGGAAACAATGTCAAGGCACATGCAAGACTAGGAGGTTATCTGAGGCAACCAGCGTGGTTTCACCAAGGGCAATTTGTGCCTGACCAATCTGATGGCCTTCTAGAGATGGAGTGACTGCAATGATAGACAAGGGAAGGTCACCTGATGTCATCTCCCTAAACTACTACAGAAGGTTTCCAACAGGGTCCCACATGACACCATTATTATCAAATTGGAGAGGCATGGATTTGAAGGATGGACTATTCGGTGGATAAGGAATTTTCTGGATGGACACGGCCAGAGAGCTGTGGTCAATGGCTCTATGTCCAGGTGGAGGCTGCTGATGGGTGGTGTCCCTCAGAGCTCTGCCTCGGGACCGGTGCCTTTTAATATCCTTCTCAGCGACACAGACAGTGCCATCAAGTGCACCCTCAGCAGATTTGCAGATGACGTGTAGGTGAGTGGTACAGTTGACACAAGAGAAGGATGGGATGCCATCCAGGGGCTCCTGGTCAAACTTGGGAAGTGGGCCCACAAGAAATCTCGTGAAGTTCATCCTGTCTAAGTGCAAGGTGCTGCATCTGGGTCAGGGCAGTCCCAGACATGAGCACAGACCGGGAGAAGAACCTACTCAGAGAAGTGGAGTAGGATGTGGGGATGCTGCTGGATGAGAGGCAGGACATGAACCAACAATGTGCACTCACAGCCCTGAGCTTTAGCTGCACCCTGGGCTGCATCGAAAGCTAGGTGGCCAGCAGATCAAAGAAGGTGGATCTCTCTCTTTACTTTACCCAGTGAGATCCCAGTCAGAGTGCTTCATCCAACTCTGGGGTCCTCAAAGCAGAAAAGACATGAACCAGTTAGAGAAGATCCAGTGAAGGACACAAAGATGATCAGAGTGATGGAGCAACTGTCCTACAATGCAGGCTAAGAGCTGGGGTTGATCAGACTTGAGATGAGAAGGCTCCAGGGAGACCTCATTGTGACCTTGTAGTACCTTAAAGGGACTTATAAAAAGGAGGGAGAAGGACTTTTTACATGGGCAAATAGTGACAGGACAAGGGACAATGATTTCAGAATAAAAGAGAGCAGGTTTAAGTTAAATGTTAGGAAGAAATTCTTTACTCAGAGGGTGGTGAAGCACTGGAACAGGTTGCCTGGAGAAGTTGTGGATATACCATCTCTGGCAATGTTCAAGACCAGGTCGGATGGGGCCCTGAGCAACCTGATCTAGGGAATGGCATACCTATCAACTGCAGAGGGGTTGAAACTAAATGACTTTTAAGGTCCCTTCCCTACCCTTCTACCCTCATATAATTCTATGTTTGACTGAATCAAGGACACAAATTTGTAAAGGAAAAAAATCAAGTGCTACCAAAAAGCACAGACTGCTGTTAGTCACTGCGTGCTCAGTGCAGGATGTGTCAGATATGTTTTGAAGGTGTACTCATGATGAGCCAGGTGACCTCTCCTGGGACCTGTATGGCTTCCTGTAGGAGTTCTGTAAAGTCATTTTCAGGTTTGACACCCTTGATCCACAGTGTGCTAATAATTCTACATGTCCAATGGACCTTTTTACTGAGCTTGCCCCAGGAATATTAGCTTCGTTTATGAGCAAGTCTAGAAACAGACAGGGCAAGAGGCTTCTCAGCAGTTACAGCTGAAGTTGCTCCAGTAAGTATAAAATACAAAAACAATCACTGAAGCAAGGAAATCAACAGGTGTTTTTTAGATATAATTACAATAGAAAAAGTGTAATCTAAGCTTTGCAATCATTCTCTTTCCAGAGTCCCTATAGCTAGTGAAATTTCCTCTACAGGATACTAGTCAATGCTTTAAAAATATTTCTTATGCCAGTTCTGTGAACTAAGTTAGATACATTAGATGCCAAACTAGATACTAGAGTTACCTCTCCATCTTGCCTTATAGTCAGTTAATTACTTTAGTAAATAATAGGTGATGAGGAAGCAGAATGCATCACATTCAGGATATTAATTGCTGAGTGGCTAATGAAGGAACACTTTCCCGTCATTTCAGATTGAATTGCCAATGAAAGCCATAAGGTCTACACCTGTCACCACCAAAGCAAGCATAGTTACTTAACATGTGAAAGCAAGCCAGTGCAAGATGCTATTTCACACCAGGCAATCTGAATGTATGCTCTGTTTTGAAAAGATAAAGTTTCTTTTCTGAATTACCATTGAATTTAAATCCTTACACTTTCCCTCTTAAGGAGTGGCCATTCCCTATATTTTGCTACATCCAAAAACACTTTACACAAAGTGTATTCCCTTTTATTTCATCAAGATGAAATAGCATAAGTTATTAATTTTCTTTAAGGTTTTCTTTGCCTTTTAAGTTTTGTTATAATTCTTTGGGCCTAGAATATATACAATAACAAAATTACTGGTAATAGTGCTGGGATAGTTTACTTATTAAAAGCAGCATTTATTAATTCAATTCCTAATTGTTTCTATGTAATACTGGATACTTGCCTGAGAAGATGAGTCTTTTCTTCCTATCTGCCTCAGTTAAATTATATATAATTATTACATAATTACAGGTGTGCTGTCTTACTTTGCAGAATAATGATAGGCGTGACTTAAAAAAACCTGCAGGTATTTAGGTAAAACAACCTGGTAGGTCAATTGCTAAAGTACCACAAGAAATCATCCCACATACGTGCTGAACAATCTTGTCAGCTATTAACATCACAGCTACAGCACCAAAGATGGAAAGAAAGCATTGTTTGCTTAGAGGTGTTTACTAGCATGTAACAAATGAAAGAGAAAAGAAGTTTTTGCTCATAGTTTATCTGATAAAAATCTGTCTTCTCTTTAAAATATTAGGACTAAATTATTCACTATTTTTGACGGAGAGGTATCTTGATCCACCAAAAATCTCATTGGCCAATAATCTTATTGGGTTTAACTTTGATGGTCATTATGCACAGCACATCAGTAATGGATGGATAGCAGAAACAAGTTGGTGCCATATTGTCTAAGATGCCAAACTGATAATTCAGAACCAAGTCTCTGGTACTAATCTTCCAGACTTAACAGCTTTTCATTCATATATGTTGCATGAGAAAACTGAGTTCCTTTGTATGTTTTCACTCACCAACTACCTTTTCAAACTTTTACCCAATTGTTAAATTTCAAAGCCAGTACTATGCTGTTTAGATTGGACTGTGTACACCCACGGAAGAGAAGAGGCAGGAATGGTGCTTTTACTATTATCTTTTGTACTTGAGATTTCTAGGTAACTGCTACTTATCCGCTATGTAACTGCTACCAATCGTAAAGCAACCTGGCCCATTGGTGATGTATATTTGTATATGACCTGATTTCCCTATAATATATTTCAGAAGCATTTGCCCCAGCAATATTGCCAGAATTTGAATGCCTTCCTTTTGCTTGTATTTCATGTACAATAAGCTTTTCTTTGCATTATGCTTGGAGTTTTTTTGGCTCCTTTTAACTGAAAGGGCTAAGTTATTTTTAAAATCCTTTTTCCCCCCTTTTTCCTTCATAATGCAAATCATTTTGATTTTTTAAAAGATACTAGCAGTCTTTGTCAATGAGGTTAAAAATTCCTGATATTGGAAAGCTACCCAGTACTTACTGGGAAAAAAAGAACTTAGAATATACCTTTCCACAATATAATGAAACTTTATCATCTGGATGCAGCTTGAATAAAACAGACAAACAAAAAGATAGAGTCAGTACAAAGTTAACACTGCCCNCCACCTGTAGCTACCTCATTCTAATTCAATACCTCTACCGTGGAGCTGTTGAAAGGGTGGATAACTTGATACTGTCTCAGTCTGCAGGAAAGAAGTAGTGGTTGTAGACCAAACACAGAGTCTAGTAAGGGGGAGAAGACTCTTATTGTTAGTTCCAGAGGATATGTCACTTTTCTGTGAAACAGCTATGTGGATCCTCTAAAAAGTCAGGTTTTTTATTGTCAGCCGGTCAAATAAAACCACAGAAACCTGTGTGCCGGGTATGTGCAGCTGTATCCATCTCACTCCAGATTCGCTGCATTTTCCTATCCTAATCCTTTCTACACCACAAACACAGCTATGGCAGGGGATCCCATTACAACCCAGGTGACCCCTCTTGGTTAAAGCACAGTTCAAGCTGTCTAGTTTTTTATTATCTAGCATTTGTGTTGAGGTGAACCATAAGAGTCCTGAGTGCAAATTCTTTGTAACAAGAATGAAAAAAGGAATGAAAAAGGATCTATCTGTCCTAAAAAGATATGTGTTCACACTGGGTTTGTCACCACAATGACTCTGTAGCACATTGAGTCATTAGACCTTGCACTGTGCACAAAGCTGTAACTGTGAGCATTGATCAAGATTTCTTGTCTTTATAGTCACTTTTACTTGCAGCTACCCAGATTTTGTACTTTCTGGACACAGAGATCCTACTTGCATTGCAATGTACAGCTGCATTTTAACCATGTGAGACAATAGCATGTTTTATTTTCTTGTCCAGCAACCAAAAAAGATACTTTTGCAGTGATAATACAGAATGAAAAGGGAGCTCAAAAGAGTGCAATAAAAGATACAGCTATTTGGATTTGGAGGTACGGGATGTTATAGGGCGATAGTAAAATTATGATGCAAAATTATGTTTGATAAAGATGTCTAGGTTCTGTAACAGATTTAGTATTTAGATTCACAACTGAAGCTCAAACTCAAAGGAATGATTGCCCAGTTTTTTGGAAGACCTTAAGAACCAGTAGGGGGCAAGAAAATAGCACCCTATGGTTCAATTTGCTACTGAGATAGAGAACTCTTTTGAGTAGATACATACTCCTATGAAGTTTATACTATTTTGCTGATGGTGCAAAAAACTTGAAGTCTATATAAAAGTCCCTTACAGATATTTTGGGTATTCTGCAGCAGTATCAGTGGACTAGCACTTAACAGATTTAAGCTATAAGAGGAACCTTGACAGATTGGGTAGATGTGTTGAAGACAGCAGCATGAGTTTCAACAAGGCCACATGCCGGATCCTGCCCTTGGGTCACAAGAACCCCAGGCAGTGCAATAGTGCGGAGACAGAGAGGCTTGTGAACTGCTCAGTAGAAAAGCACCTGGAGGGGCTGGTCAACAGCAGCTGAACATGAGCCAGCTGTGCCCAGGTGGCCAAGAAGGGCAACGGCATCCTGGCCTGGATCAGCAATGGTGGGGCCAGCAGGACCAGGGCAGGGATTGTCCCCCTGTACTGGGCACTGGTGAGGCCACCCCTCGAGTGCTGTGTCCAGTTGTGGGCCCCTCACTGCAAGAAAGACACTGAGGGGCTGGAGTGAGTCCAGAGAAGGGCAACGGAGCTGGGGAAGGGTCTGGAGCACAAGTGCTGTGAGGAACAGTTCAGGGAGAAAAGCCTGGAGAAAAGGAGGCTCAGGGGAAATCTCATTGCTTTCTAAAACTTCCTGAATGGAGGTTGTAGTGAGGTGGGGATTGGTCTCTTCTGTCATGTTTGAAGTGAAAGGACAAGAGGAGATTAACTTAAGTTGCACCACGGTAAAGAAATTCAGAAAACAATTCACTGTAAGAGTGGTTAGGCACTGGAATAAATTGCCCAGGTCATAGAATCACTCTTAAAGCAGTCAAAGTCATCAGGTTGCGGTATTTGGAGATACAGTTTAGGAGACTGATTACCACCATGGATTATGACGGTACCAGGTAATCTTCCAACCCTGTGGATTCTGTGAGGATAGATTTAGACTGGATATTAGGAAGAAACTCTTTACTATGAGTGGAGTGATTCAGTGGAACAAGTTGCCCAGAGAAGCTGTGACTGCCCCACCCCCGGCAGTGTTCAAGACCAGGTTGGATGGGGCATTAAGTGATCTGATCTAAGTGAAAGTTGTCCCTTCCCATGGCAGGAGGGTGGCAGCTAGATGATTGTTAAGGTCCCTTCCAGCCCAAATTATTCTATGACTCTGTGATTTTACTTAAGCAAATGATTCCTAGGTGATTTCAGCTCCAGAATGACAGCATGATCCTGGTTAGTGTTTCATCTGGTGCCATCAAGCTGCTATCTGCAGACACCTGGACAGATCCTCAGCTGATTTAAGTGGCTGTCACACTGTTTATTTGTTTAAGTATTTGCACCAAGTGAAAAGCTTGACATTATCAGACACTGTATGCATAGCATATCACAGATAATTTTGTCTGTGCATGTGTGGTTTATTGATCTTAGGTACAGTTTCTGTGTGTGAGAGTGACTATACATAGTCAGATTTTTTTATAAAGTAAGTGCCTAAAGAAAAATGTAATCCATACTTTCAAAACATTTTCAGCTTAATACACTAAGGAAATAGCAACATTTATTTACAGTAAGTAAATACATACTGTAACATGTATTTACAGTAGGTAAACACATACACACAAAAATTCAATAATTATATACACATGCACATATAGACATACAGATATACATTTCATATTGCCTATGTCTCCTCCACCTTGATTATATTTAACAAGAAATTTGAAGAAAAATTACTTGTATGAGTAATTTACTTTAATTACAAGATCACAATCCACAGTACTGTTTGGCACTTATACTTTGGGCACTATCTGGTTTAGAATTGCTTTTTCTAATTCCCTTCTAATACAGGATTGAATCCAACAAAAACTGTAGCACCTTACATGATAATGTTATAAGTTGGTTTGTCAGTCATACTTCTGTAATTCCTTAACACAGAGCTTTTATCAGAGGCTAAACCTCTCTCAGTCATTCAGAAAGTATTAACTGCATTCAAATAAGCCAGAAAAACAAATATTTAAAATTAATTCCATTTTTTTTTATGATATTTCTAATGCCTAGTCCACTATCAAATTTTTACAAAGTAAGATCAAGACCTCAGTGTACCATAAATACATCATGTCTTCATGTCCCCGACAAACTTTTTGGTGTCAATCCAGTGATCTCAAGAAACCTGAAAGAGGAATTGTTTCAATGGTTGCGTTTTCTTAGGAATGGAATCCTAGAGAGCACAACAAGGAAGACATAATTTAGAGAGCAATGAATTCTTGAAGAATCTTTCAGCTCAGGGATCTGTAAAATATTTTCAAATGACAGAAGTCATACAACAACAATAAGGCAATCCTCTAAAACAACCATGAATGTTTTTGTAGGGTTTCAGTTTGGTATAGATTGTTAACCAATGACTAGAGCCAGAAGGTGAACACTAAGATAACTGCACATCATATTTTCCTTTTTTTTCCCCGTATGCACTAAATCTTACAGATATGGCATTATTTCTATGGTGCAGTTCTTATATTTTCATTAAGTAATTTAGCAAGATGAATGTTTTAGCTAACAAATTATTGGGAAAAAAATCCTATTTACATGGAAAATAAGAGAAAGGACAAAAATATGAAAATTAATAGCCTTAATTAATTGGCTCAAAGAAAGATTCCAACCTGTTTCTGAATCCGAATCATTATTTCAGTATTTTCTTCCCCCTGCTTTTATTTATTTATTAGTGTTAGCAATTTTAAGAAATTCTAAAATGTGCAACAGCAACAAGAAAGTTTCCAGAAGCACTTGCATGTGTCTCCTGGAGATAAGTGGCACTTTCTGAAATAGCTGCCAAGGAAAACAAGTACATGGGGAATCACCCATTTACCCAAGATAGGAATAAAAACAGAGTAGCAATCCAAGCTGTCAGTGCTGCCACACACTGCTCCAGGGCAAAAGGAACAACTATTTCAAATGAAAAAGAGTTTTAGTTTAGCTGAATAATGTCACAAGTGAGCCAGATAAATACAATAGCAGAGTCAGTATTTCCATGGGCCACAAGGACAAAACCAAAAGTGATTTTTTTTTTCGACACTGAAATGACAAAACCACAGTGCCCCAGATTTCACTGAAACCAAAACATGTATAGAATGTGCATGTTGGAAGGACTTTATGTTATTTTCAGAAGATTTTTGCCTACAAAGACAAGGCAACCTGTTCTGGAAATTCTTGCCTGAAATCAATTCTTTCCTCACTACTAAGTGCAACACTAATTACAGTGCTAATCCTTTAGCAGCACCAGCTAGGAACTACACTCCACGTAAAGGCCAAGCAACCAGTTCTTGCTGTGAGCACAGAAGTATAACATCAATTCAGTGATGTTCTCTTCCTACATTGTGTTTTCTCAAAGAAAGGTAAGATGGGATACTAATAGCAGAAATTTTAAAGATTTGGGACTCATAAAGGCTGCAATATATATATATATATATAGGTTAATCTTGGCTATAATTTGATTTTGGGATTGAGCAGTCTAGACAGAACAGCATCAGCTTTGGCTCCCTCCACTTAGTTGTTCTTCCAAGCTGTCCACGGAATCTCTGTCCTCAAAAGCCCTGAGTCTTCAACATACTTTCTGGGCTACAGCACAATCTCAGTTGACTGCTGCACAAATACACTTGCAAGAGGCTACGCTGCATCTTTTTATGTTGATTCAACCAGTTCAAGATGAAGAACTGCACCTGGTTGTGGTTGCACATACATGCCACAGTCACAGAGGCAACACATGGAAGCCATGGCAGACGCTGGTCAGCTGCCTGTGGACTTGAGCGGGTTGGAGTTGAGCCACCCTGCACACCTGTGCTGGGGCCAAAGGTCATTCTCTGGGAAGGATGCCTGTTTTAGTGCACACACAGCCAAAGGCACCTTGCAATGAAAAAGGAATGTCTGGAAAAATTGTGCTACTGCTGTTGCCTAGAAATCAATTGCTGTGTAGTTCACAGCCTTGTCTGTGAGTCCTATCTTCCTGCAGATCAGTATGCAGAAGGAACATTATTAGCATTTCTATGCTTTTGGAGTTTTCAGTTATGCCTGTCCTGCAGGAATGGACTATTTTTACCATGGCAATGTAGTGATATTTAATGGAACTCATCTGAAGGCCAGTACTGCATGTTTATATTTTTCATGAAAAGGTATTGTTCTAATTTTAATGTAATGAAATTGTCGTTTCAGTAAAAACTGCCACTATATCTTAACAACTCAGTAAGACTCTGTTTGACTCTTTCCCTCTCATTGTAGTCAAATGTTCTCTATTCATTCACATGCAGTTTGCAGCCAAATCATTAAATTAAAATTACTATATTCCTTTTTCAAAACCTAAGGTAAAAAGTAATTACAAATCAGTGCATGATTCTCAGTAAGAGGCCTGGTATTCAGCTCAATAATCAGTGTCACTTCAACAACAGAACCATAAAGACTATTTAAGTTTCTGAACTAAAATTTTCTTTAAGAAAAGAATAAAAGGAATCAGACTAGAAATATTGGATGAAAAGCTAATGTCTCTGTCTGCTGTAAACCTGCTATTTAGCCTTGGGATAAATTTCTGCAACACTGTCTATGCGATAATATATTTTCTGTTGTATTCTAAGTATGAAACTCTTCCATTAAATAGCATGAAGGGGTTAATGGCGCCAAAGTAAGTAATTTCTTTGTAAAGAAAAGTGAATAACTGACATTATGTGTGGTATAATTATTTTTTATTAATTGAATTAAAATACTGAACACTAAATTGTGATACTTAGTCATATAATCCTTTGCAATTACATATTCTACAATAAAAGACTTTCAATTAAATTTTATTACAAGTCTAAAATTCAAAAAACACCCATCTTTACAACAGAAGCAGTCAGTAGCTAAGCTTTTTGAACAATTTTTCTCAGAAATTAAAAGCAAACTGGGAAAAATTGGTATTATTTTGTCATTTTAGAATTACAACATTTGCCCACCAAATCCTACACAATTGTAGATAAAAGCTCCTACAAGAGCAAAAAGCGTGTCTCTTTTTTTTTTTCTATTGCTACAAAATATTGATGAAGTGCTCTATTGAGGTAGAGATCTCATTAATTATTTGATTTACAGAAAAAGAAGACAGAGGGAAATGAGTGCCGTGGCTAATGCCGTGATGTACCATCTTGAGACTTAAGATCTTTTTAATGTATTCGGCAATGATGCAGCTGAAAGAGGAAAGAGGGAACTGAATGGATCCATTAATTTAATTGAAGTGAGCTCTGACAAGAGATAAAACATCTCAGGCTCTGCATCTCCTCAGGATGCATCAGCACTACAGTAAACAGTAAATGATCCACAGACGCAGACACAGAAAGATGAACACACACATACACACAAAGATAAAGGTATACATAGATTTTCACACATACACACATGCGCACACACACACACACTCTCTTACAGGTTTACGTAGATTCTAGAGATACCTCAAGACCAGAGAACCCTTCCTTTATGCAGCATCACAAAGTATTCAGCACAGAATCATAAAATGGCCTGGATTGGAAGGGACCTTAAAGACCATCTCGTTGCACTCCCCTGCTGTGAGCAGGGACACTTTCACTAGATCAGGTTACTCAGAGCTCCGTCCAACATGGCCCTGAACACTATCAGTGATGGGGTACTCACAAGGTCTCTGGGCAACCTGTGCCACTGCCTTACACCCTTAAAGTAAAGAATTGTTCCTAATATCTAATCTAAACCTATTCTCTCTCAGTTCAAAGTCATTCCCTCTTGTCCTGTCAATATATGCTCTCGTAAAAAGTCCTTCTTCATCTTTCTTTTAGGCTCCCTTCAGCTATTGGAAGGACACAATTAGGTCAGCTACTACATCAAAGGTACCCTCATGAGCAGCTCCTGCCTTAGAGAGAAGTGATTCAGACTTCTTACAGAAAAGATGCATTTGTTATTTTTTTTGTAATTTTCACTGTCTTACAGTTTCTTGAAAGGTGAAGGAGAGCAGCAGACTTTATTGCTCCTTATAGAAACTCTAGTGTGGCTTTCTTTTGGCTGTGTTATCCCAGTTTCCCCATATGGTGGAAAGTACTTGTTTTAAAAGAAAAATACCCCTTCAATACGTAAATTCTTATTTGTGGTTTCCATAAACATTCGCAGTTAACACCGTAACAAATTTTTTCTAATAATATGACACTATAACATTTTACCAATATCAGGGAATATCTGGGTTCACATCCCATAATTACTGCGATTAATATCATGGGGCTAATGAAGCAAGCCAGTCCTAAAGGGATATAAAATTACACCATTCTTCTGACCACAGTTTTAATGATGGCTTGTTTCCTGAGATCTGGGTTAATACCAGGAGAATTCAATAAGATCATAGGATGAAGTTTGAATACTGGTCCTGAACATTCAAAATTTCTTGGGAAATTTTAAAATTTCCTGCATGATACTGGTTATTACTACTTAACATCAATATCTAAACTGATTGGTTTACAGCCAGTGCAGCTGAGTCTGTGTAAACACCTCCCATCTGTGATGTGAACAAACAGAAGTTTCTTTCAAAGAATGAAGGTTGTCACAGGAAAGGGACACCCTGTGAAGTTACAGCCCTGGGCAGTTCAAGGTTTTCCAAGTTACTTCACATCCCAACAGTCTTCCTGTAAGCTTAGGCTGATTGAAAGAAAACAATTTCATGCAATGTTGAGAGCTAATTTTATTTATTATACACAAAGACAATATAGATTCCACTTTATTGACCTATGGAAACTGTATTCAAAGAATAAAATTCACTTTTTCTTGCCCTATGAACATGCTCATATTTTCCCTTATGCATTCTTTTGCCCAATGAATTCACAGTAAAGCAAAACCAATCTTTCGTCTTTTACATTAAGGTCATGTTCGTGACCAAGAGTTTAAAACAACTCTTCACTAAATAAGAAAAAATAGGAAATATTTCAACAGTAAGTGGAAAATGAACATAGTTTTTAAAGTAGGAGCTGGAAGTTCAGGGATACTCAGGCAACTGGAGACAGTGAGGAATAGAGCAGTTTTAGCAAGATTTTAAAAATTCAGAGACTGGGAGCTATACAGAGATGGATCCATATGTCTGGACTCAACCAGTTAATATCCCAGACCATACTGCTGGAGTGGCCATTTTAATATCTTTACATCTGCTTTTGCAGTAGCTGAAACTCTAATGACATTAAGCAAAGAGGCAGCACAACTCAGCACTGAAAAAAATTGTATCTAGCCCTATATTCCTGTCTGTGTGTAGTCATACCAATCAGAAGACCTATTTCTTATCCAACGTCAAACATTCAAAGCTGTTTTGTTCTGTGGCTTATAAACATTTATTTCTGTCTATACATTTATGTGTCCACATTCAATGACTTTCAGAACAAAAAAACAATTCATAGTGAAACTTCTGCTTGGAAAAACACTGAAGCTATACCAGTATTCCAAATAGGAGCCTTTGTTAATTCTGGCATTAGATTTGACTGTAGTATCAATAGGTATTTATTTTAAAACTATGTTTCAATATATAATGTGAGCTTGTTTATCTCTCGTTTATCCCTAAGACATTGAAAATTACAAAATCCAATAGATCTAATATAGTATTCACCTTAAATGTTAGCTGGATTGCTGGCATTTAACCAACAGTGCATTTAAATTGTTTAAAAAAAAAAAGATGCAAGGGAAACAATCTCTGTCTCCTTAAAGGAAGTCATTTGAGCTGATTATACAGAGTGCAATGATGCATTAATACATCACTGGATGTGAAATGTGTACAGTGTATCACATAATTCTTTATTTAGAGTTTATTAAACAAACATTGACCTTCAGTCTTATCATACACAAAACTGTATCCTCATAGTTCGATAAAGTAGGTTGTCAAAGTAAATATTTACAGCAGCTAGTAAAATAAAATCAGGTTATTTTCACTAATGGTCTATAACGATCATTTATTTTTGAGCAGCTATATTCTTGCTGTCAAGAGGAAGCCCTCTTTGGCATTAGAGATCCCGTCCAACGTGGATCCCTGAAAGCAGGCAACTGATTCAGGGTGGTATACTGTAGCTATTAAAGTTGAATTTTCCAGGACAAGAATACCAGAAACTTTGATAACTTCATTAACAATGGCTCAGCTTTTCTGACTGATTGAGAAACGAACCAGCAAACACTGCCTGATGCTCTGCTACTGAACATAAAAGAACACTACTTTCTTGGCACAAAAGAGAAGTGCATTCAGTTACATTCGCTCATCAGGGTAACCAGTGGCATCAAATAACCATAGAATCTGCAGTATAACCAATCTCACAGGAAAAGAAAATGACAAATAAATCCATTACCTATAACTGAGTATCATTGTGACGTCATTTCTTGAAGGGAGGGCTTCACATAAAAAAACCACAACTGATAATTATTGTATTGAGTAAAGCTACTTATGTATTTCTAGTATAAAACAGTGCTTCTTCTTACAAAAACTTTGTTTTTGGTTAAAAATACAGTTTAGAAATTATTATCAAATATTATTATCCAAATTATTATCCAATATTATCAGCAAACAGAATAAAACTTCTGTACAAAGATTATTCCATTGAAAACCAGAGCAATGAAAAGAGCAGTTTGCCATGTGGTTCTGAATATGTACTTATTCCTGCTCTACATATTATATAAGTTGTTATCAAAGCAGCTCTGGAGAGATACTTCATTTCTGTCCTTTCTGTCAATCTGAATATTTAGCAAGACATGCTTATAAATGATATAGTAGGGGTACTATTTTGGCATCAGTGTTCTGAAAGCAAGGCCATTCAATTCAGAATCCAATGACATATTTTAACAAAAGAATGTGTGCGTATGACACCTTCTCCTTCATCAAACTAAAACCGTGCTCATCAAATCATAACTATGCTCTGAGGTATCCAGAGTCACGATCCCCAGCAGTGTAAGATGTCCTTAAAGACCAAAAAAAAAGAAAGGTGGAAGCTGGAGAAGCATCCCTTATGATATATTTAGAAAGGATTTCTTCTTTTAAGCACAATAATTTTCTTATGTACAACATAATTGTCACTAACCTTAAAAAAATAAGAGAAGTAATAAACCCCAGACTACGGGAAGGACCATCCATCCAGTCCCTATCGTGCCACTGAAACAATAGCATTGTCAGGGGACAGCCAATATCACATCTGATCGTATTTTGATGGTCCTCGGTGTAAACAGAAAGGTAGGACTTCAAATCAGAATGAATCTGCAGGCACTCTGCATTTATCATTGAGTGTACTCCAGGCTGTGAAAGAGCTTGCCCAGCTCATAGCAAACTCTGATAATGCTGGCTTCTTGGGACAGCACTTGAAAACGCTTTAGGTGTTGCCTCACATGAAATACGGTTCAAAACGGGGGTGATAAAATAGATGGAGACACATGTCCTCTTAGGAGAACTACATAGCAACATGACACGTCCAGAGATCCAACACACAGAGTTCATCTTTCCTTGTGCATTCGTGGCACACTAGATAACTTTTTGAGGGACTATAACAAGAGTTTACTTAGATACAATGTTGCAACTCTGAAGAGGCTTATAAGACAATTAAAATGGTACATCCATCATAACATAAAGTATTCTGGAAAGTTCTGGGTTTTTCTTGTTTTAAAGTGGCATTTTATCACTGCTAAGACAAAGAAAATAATTTGTAGCTACAAGAATAATTTTCAGGAGAAAGTACCTTTTTATTTTCAACATGAAATAGCAGTATGTTGTAGCCTATAATTAATGTCTGTTCTCAAGCTTCTAATTTTATTTTATTTCATTTCAAAGTACGGATCCCAGCCATGTAGGTTTTTTGGGTTTGGGGGTTTTATTTGGTTTGGCTTTGGTTTTTTTCCTTTTTTTTTTTTTTGTTTTGTTTTTTCCCTTTTTTTTCTTTTTGGTTTTGTTTTTCAGGGTTTTTTTTGTTTGTTTGTTTCTTTTTTTTGTTGTTTGATTTGTTGTTTTTTTTGTTTTGTGAGTTTCTTTGGGGTTTTTTTTTTTTGGTTGGTTGGTTTTGATTTCTGGGGGATTTTGAGGTTTTTTTTGGTTTTTCAAAGACACTGTTACTCACACACGTGTGTATGTCTTTTAAATAAAGAAGCTGGGGAAAAAAAAAACAATTAAAAGGAATAAACAATTGCAACTTCTTGGCATAGTTGTAATTCACCAGTGAACTGGAATAACAAATTGAAATTTTCAGTCCTATTTGTTCCATTGAGTGGTTTAATAAAAAACCTTTTAGACTGCACCAGCTATACAGTAATGGAATAAAATATATAGTGGCTTGACAAATTCACCTGATTTATAGTAAAATCTGTTCTTTTTCTCCAATACCATCCATATCTAGAAGGGGAAAAAAGCTGGTTCTGTTTCTCATCACTGGTTTTCTACATTCTCTTAATTTCAATTTAAATTGTAGAGCAAAAAGTTCTTCCATTTTCCCCATTTTGGGAACCATTTTTTGCTTTTTACATTCCCTTTACAAAATTTAGAGCTAGAATGGATTTTGTGCAGGACAATTTCCCTAGAAAAATTTCCGTCGCCTACTTCAGTGTCGATTAAGGGAAGGGTCAAAATAGAAACTATGTATCCTCTCCCAGGCCAGATAGTATAAGTGAAATTTCCCAGAGGGAGAGCGAGGTGTTCAACAAGAAAGAATTTATATTGCTGGTTTAAGACAGAAGAAATGAAGGTCAAACTTTCATTTCATAATACTGCCTTCTTCTCTGATCCAAAAGCAATTGGAAATGATGCCACAGAAATGTGTATTTCTATGAGATTTTGCAAAGAGATATCTAATTAATGCAGAAATAAGTTCAGAAGGTGCACGGTACAGTCTTTTTAAAATATTTATGTTACAAAAGCTATGTAAAGACATGATAAAGCATGAAAATTACATATCAGTGATTCCTTTCTTTTGTCAAAGATTTCTAATTTACAAATATTTTTAAGACTTGCTTTTCTCCCAGTTTTTGACTTGTAACATAATTCCATTAAAAATATATTCAGTAAGAGGTATATTTCCCTGAAAGGCACAAGCCCAAGATTTAAATTTATTTTGGAACAGGTCTTGCATTTTCAAATCCCTTCTGAATCTTGCAAAGGTTCAGAATTCCCTAAAATAACTTCTATGGCCATGGTAGGACTGAAGGGGAATAGAGACTAAGGGGAATGTGGGACATCCTAGAAATAAGTGTGGGACAGCAGCAGGCTTGTAGCCAAATGAGTTTTGGAATTTGAAGGGTCGCCAGAGTCCTGCAACATCAACAGTGGATGCTATGGTCTTTGCAGCTATAGGCTATTTAACAGAGAAAAGCTGAAAGCAGCTTAAACCACTTCCCGCTTTGGTGTGTCTTAAGCCTTGTTCGAAGAATCAATCCATTGCTATTTAGACAACGTTAAATGTCTTTAAAATATATGTGTGAAGAGTGATTTGTAGACTGCTGTTCCAAATTTACTGAAGAATGCAAAGATGCAGCAGTGCTGCTGTGTGCTTAGCAGGGGGGCCCTTATGTGTCCATTTACTTCTTTATCCAGGTATTACTCTAGGTGGGAAGGATTTCTTTCTTGTCCTTGCCATTCCCCCTATACACCCTGGCTCTGGCCTCTCAGAATCACTCAGTTGGATGAAAAATTTTGTTCATAATCATCAAGTTACTTTACAGTTAAACCATTGTGAGAGGGACTTCTGACTTCTAATTTACTGATTATCTTACTACCTTAAAAATAATAAATTAATTTGCTTTGATAGATTTACATTTGGTGGGTTTTACTACATTAAAGACTGAAAAAACTGAGACTATCAACTAACTTATATTTGAAATTATGGATGAAAACTGTTTTATTTGATGGAAGTAAATATTCATTAGAGACAGACTGAACTGAAGCTGCTCAATTCTAAAGGAATATCATGGCATGCAGTCTCTTAGCTACATGAGGATGAATGACAGAACAGACTCCTGGAGAAACAGGTACAGGCCAATACGATATAGCTGATCACAGTAACTGCTTGTGTGTCTGCTTGAACAGCTTGTAAGTATCAGGCAAGAAGACAACTTAAAAGTAATGATAAGAATAGCCCACAAAGGTAATTACTAACAGCTAAAACACTGTATCCTCAGGACACATTTATTCAGCACTAACTTGTTTATATTTCTTGATTTGCTTTGCATGTGTGTGAAATTGGTATTTCTCAGATTTCTCAATAAAGGCATCAGTACAGGAAAGAGAGGGGGAAAAAAGAGAAACGGTATACTGTCATAATTAGTAATCTGTGCTATTTGGACTTGTCTTCTGTCACTGGATATAAATTTGTAGCTAGTCCTCAGCCTTGTCAAGAAATCAAAAAATGTGCATTAAGTACTCAGAACAAAACCAAACCTGTGGCCATGTGAAGCCATGAATTAAAGTTACAAATATTCCAGTGAGCATTTGGGGTTAGAATTATTTTTTTAATGTTTGTTGTCAAGTTACTTCTTTATTACCCAAAATGAGTTTATTAAGCTTGTATATTATTTTACTTTAACAATGATCCCACACTTTTTCTTTTGCCTCTACCTTTATGTCATAACTTGTTGGAGCGTTGGGATTGTTCAGCCTGGAGAAGAGAAGGCTTTGGAGAGACTTAGGTCAGCATTCCAGTAGCTACAGGGGGCTTGCAAGAAGGCTGGAGAAGGACATTTTGTGAGGGCATGTAGTGATAGGACAAGGGGGGATGGTCTTACGCTGTAGGAGGGTAGGTTTAGATATTAGGAAAACTTCTTTAGTGTGAGGGTGGTGAAGCACTGGAACAGGCTGCCCAGAGAAATTGTGGAGGTCCCATCCCTGGAAGTGTTCAAGGCCAGGTGGGATGGTGCTCTGAGTAACTTGATCTAGTGGAAGGTTCACTGCCCACGGCAGGGGGGTTGAAACCACATGGCGTTTAAGAACACCTCCAAGCCAAAGTTTTCTATGATTCTATTGTCCTATGATAACTTCCTTCTCTGAAGGTAAAAAATGAAAAATACATTATGTTTCCACAGAATAACTTACAAATATTTTGTCTTATTTACATCTATACTTTATTTGGATTGCCGCTCTTTGTTCTTCTGCATATTCAGTAGTTTGTGTATTAGAGTTATTTGGATTTCAGTTATTAAAGAGTCAAAGTGCTGTTTGAGCGACAAACTCTAGCTGTACAAAGGATCTCAAAAAGTTCTCAACACTCCACCAAAATATCAATAAGGCACTGCTCACAGAATCATCAGTCGCTTTTGAAAATGGACTCATTTTTCTTTAAATAACTTACTAATTTGTCTTTTTTTCCAGAACTGTACATTGGTATTCATTGCTCTGTTAAGGATTTTTTCATGAATTATTGAGTTGGCATTGAGAGCTACAAACCCAGTCATGCTGTGGGTCCTTCTTTTTATTTTTGCCACACTGGCCTTTTTCCAAAAAAGGGAACATTATTTGGCTGTCCTATGAAAGACTTTCTTACTTAGCTGGACCTGCTCTTGCACTGTTTTCTGACATTATATAAAGCTCAGCTGCATTATCAGACACTTGGATCTCTTTTACTTCACTCGCACTTGCTGTCAGCCACTCTTTCTTGCCAAATATGGAGCCCAGCCCAAAACAAATCACTGTTCATATTTTGGTTTCAAGTGCCCTGACCGGTGTGATTTCCAGTTCTCTCAGTTTTGGCCAAATGCCAAGTGCACCAGCCTTATTACAAACTCCTGAAAATTGGGGTTTGTAATGGAAGTGCTGACACAGCCCTAAATATTGGCAAGAACAACATAATTATAATTATGCAAGGAGAGATGAGCAAGAAGGACATGATTGTTGAACACAGGAAAAGAGCTGCTCTCATTAATCATCTCATACATTTGAGAAAATGACTTTGGAAAAGGAAAGGTTAAAATGCTGAAGTACTGAAAGAAGGTGAACAGAAGACCACAGTTCATCCCAGCGTTCCTATTATAGCATCCAGAGATAATGAGGAGATTAAATTTCTCTGAATAAGGACTGTGCTAAATATAATTGTTGTTTCCTTAGGGTCCAATATTAAGCACTGTAGCAAAATGAAACAGAAGAAATTGGAGCCAAACTCTGGGAGAAGCTGATATGGATACTCTGCTTCAGATATTTTTTTCCAGGCTGTGGCACGGTTTCTAATTTTACACTGGCTTTCAGCAAGCCATTATTTTATTAGAATTAGACTAGACACAGGTTGTGATTAGTCCTTTCAACCTGTTAGAAAGAGTAGGAAATACGTAGATAGATAGGCAGATGGATACGGGGGGTTGAGTGAGTGTGCTTGTACATGCACACAGACAAACAAGTTATTTCTTTGGCTGTTTGGATGCTTGTACACGGACATTCAGGCACAAACACATGAACTTAGTGTTTGAAGACATATAGTGGCTTCTGAACATCCTTTTAGGTAGAAGTTCCAAGTAAGAATCCCTTTCCCAAAATCTGAAATTTGTTAACTGCCTTACTTGTAAGAGTACAGGCTTTCTGTGTGAAGCTATCGTGAATCATCTTGCTCTTACAAAATCAAAAGCCCTGAAAAACAAAAGAAAGAGAAAGAAAAAGAACTCTTTTGAAACAAATATTGAGTCAGTCCTTAAACAGTAGGAATTAAAATCCTTATTTTCTTCCTTCTTCACCAGTAATTTATATATTAAGTGATTACAGTTTTTTTTTAAAAATACTCAGATAAATACATACATAATATCTCTTACAGAAGAATAATAAATGAACAGATTTATATGGTTTTTAGTAAATCAAATCAGAAAAGTAGGTGAGTGAGATTTCTAGTCCTGACTTAATGATTTGCTTAAGAGACATTCACTTCTATTGCAATGGCTAGATGGTTTGTTATGGCACAGTCATGTGTGAAAATTATTAGGAAAATATTAGCTTTTCAGTTTGGACAAAAAAATTAAGCTGAACTTGAGTTAACTGTTTTCTACTGTCTCTTTCACAGACATTCTCTTTAACTGAAAGATACTTTATATCTTGTTCCCATACAGCCCTGGCATCAGTGAACTGTATTTTCTGCTGAGAGTGGAGCTGTAGTCATTTGCCTGAGATGGCCAGTGCAAGCTGATAAAGCTGGATCTTTTCTCCTGGATGCTCACAATGGTCTAGACTGATGGGTAGAACTGGAAAAGGTCATCAGATGTTAATACTGAGGCGCCACCATCTTACCTGTGAATGAATGGATGCTGCTACTCAGCATACCCTTTCTAACCAAGTGTAAAGATGATGAATTAATATTCCATGTGAACATATTCTCATATGAAAGAAAGGATTAAAATTATTAGAGCTAATAACTTAAAAATTACTGAATTTTCTCCTAAGTTAAGCTCCTTACACACATAATATTTTCATGCAATTTTACAAATATTAAAGAAGGAGGACAGAACCTCCTTTGTTTTCAATCACACCTCTAAAAACATGCAGTGGTATCCAGCCTTATCATAAATAGGTGCAGTTCCCAGTGCAGTTGGTGGTCAATACGGTTCTCTATACTGGAGTTTAATTTGAATCTTGAATAATTATATCTGTAGATTTTAAAAACATTCCTGTGTGTTAGTTTTATACCTGTTGGCAGATAGATTTCTTATGGCCCCATAGTCACAGGGTAGCCTGCAGAGCTCTGGGATATTAAATAAAATCGGCAGGCAGAAGGAATGACTACACAATTGATAGACTGCAAAATCATTAAATAGTTGGTAACTTAGCTGTAGAATGAAGGGTACCAGCTGCTGAATGTGAAACTTAAAGAATCAGAGAACGAGAACGAGAGTAGAGGCAGAAGTTCAAGACGTTTACCTGACAAAGAATCCCTTGCCTGCTGTCAGTATGTTGCTGTGTCTTAAACTGAGAGATTTCACAGTTATTACTTATTTTAGATCTCCTGCAAAAAAAGGTGTGTCAGAGGGCACTGTGCAGCACAAATTGTGAGGAGGTATCTAGCTAGATGCCATGCACTGAAAAGGAGAGAAAGAAATGTGTAAAAACATGAAAACAATGGAATAGGTGTAATTTCTATCAACCAGTCTCATTGCACAATATTGTAAAAGTTTGTATGTGGTAGCATTAGGCTTTGGCCAGATGACTGAGCTGAGTACGCAGAAAATATTTACATTTATTGCAAAATACTTGATAGTCATGCCTCTGCAATTCTAGCTCTGCTGTCCTTAGAAATATACTCCAGATTTACCCCTATGTGTATGACCTATGATCTCTTTATTAATACCATTTAGTGTTACAATGTGGTTAATGATCCCTCCAAGAATACTACATCAAAAATTGTCTTCTATGTTCGTACAGACTGGAGAATGAGAGGCTGGAGAGCAGTGCCATGGAAAGGACCCTGGGGGTCCCGGTCAGTGGCAAGTTGAACATGAGTCAGCAGTGCCCTGGCAGCCAGGAGGGCCAAGCGTGTCCTGGGGGGCATCAGGCACAGCATCGCCAGCCGGGCAAGGGAGGGGATTGTCCTGCTCTGCTCTGCTCTGGGGCGGCCTCACCTCGAGTGCTGGGGGCAGCTTTGGGTGCCACAGTATAAGAAGGTCATAAAGCTACTAGAGAATGGCCACAGGAGGGGCATGGAGGTGTTGAAGGGTCTTGAGGGGAAGCCATATGAGGACCAGCTTGGTCTGTTCAGCCTGGAGGAGACTGAAGAGGGACCACATTGCAGTCTGCAACTTCCTTGTGAGGGGACAAGGGGAGGCAGGCACTGCCTGTGATGATAAGTGACAAAACCTGACGGAATGGCCTGAAGTTATGTCAGGGTAGGGTTAGGTTGGATATTAGAAGAAGGTTCTTCACCCAAAGGTTTCCAGCCAGGCACTGGAACAGGCTCCTTAGGGCAGTGGTCCCAGCACCAAGCCTGAGAGAGTTCAAGAAGTATTTGGACAATGCTCTCGGGCACATGGTGTGATTCCTGGGGATGGGGCTGTACAGGGCCAAGAGTTGGACTCAATGATCCTTATGGGTCTCTTCCAACTGGCTTATTCTATGATTCTGTGATTTTATGATTCCATTATTCCCTCCTAACCTCATTCACTATAGAACCAAGAAAGTGCTCAAAAGAGGTGCAGACAAGAAAGAAGAAGAAGGAAATTTATGTGAAAGCAGATCAAATGAGGTCTTTTTTTAGATGGTTAATTCTTAACTCAGTGAAATAAAGGCAAAAATAAAAACTGGAATGGTGTGGAACTTCACCTTGTTATTCAACATGTCAGAAAAAAAAAAGGGAAATACCTAATCAGATGGTTTAAGATCCTGAATAGGATTTATGAGCAGAGGAAAAAGGGTCTTTTGGGCTGGAGACCAGTGACTGGGCTACCACTTTTATCTCAGAGGGCTACAGTGAAGTAGGGTGGAAATTTGAGAGTTTGTCTTTCATCCACTGAGGATCAGAGTGCTCACAGCACCAAGCCTGTCCAAGTTCAAGAAGCATTTTGACCACACTCTCAGGCGCGTGCTGTGATTCCTGGGGTGTTCTGTGCAGAGTCGGGAGTTGAACTCAATGATCCTAACTGGTTCCTTCCAGCTCAACATATTCTATGATTCTATGAGCGTGTCCAGAAACTGGAATGTCACACTTTCATGTACAGATTCCTGTCAGCCGTGTTCAGAACACCCTTTCAAGATAACAGTTTAGGTAAAAACAGGCAAATTGCAAGGACAGTGTGTTCAAAATAATTAACTTTGATTGTGACGGTCATAGAAAAGAATATGAGAGGTAGAATATAAGAATTTACTTTAAAGAAAATATATTCACTTGAACAAAATTTACATTACCTGTTGTGTTATTCAAAATGCATAGAAACAACTTTTACTGCATCTTAGTATTTTTACCGAGAGTAAGAGCAACCGCTATACTTTTTCACTGATCCACAACACACGGACAAAACACAAAGAGGCACAACGTCTCCTCCCAGCCACAATTAATAAACACTCAAAGAATGTGTAAAGCAGTTAAATCACCTTTATCATTCAGATTAATAAAGACTAAGGCTGAGATTACAGACTGCTGTTCACACCACTTCAGATGCTGAGGTCAACCAAGATCTGAACACTGGGAGGAAATATCCTGGTTATGACAAGTTTCCCAGCAGATTACATTGTCTCACAAGAGATTTTCCAGGATGTATAGCTGCAATTTGCTCTTTTTAAGCTAAACATCTCTGTTTTAAATATTTATATATCACAGAGAGAGTTTTCATTCTCATTTAATAAATATATATAGAATGAGCTTTATGTTAGAGATAGGCAGACAGACTTTCTGTGTTTAGATGTATACACAGAATATTCCATGAATATATGTTTAAATGCAGGTGGTTATTACTTCATGTATAGAGTACATTATTTAATGTCTGTGGCCAAATTATGATAGCCCTGTTTGGACTAAAAGGTCTCCCACCGCATCAATGACAGTGGACAAATGAAATCGCAGTAGAATTGAGTGCTATTCAGAAGGAATAAAACAAAAAAAATTAGACAGACTGTACATGCACTCAAAGCATTTCTTCATTTCTATGAGGTTGATACAGATGATTGTTTGTGACTAATGAAGCTTTTCTTCCTATTCACTTTGTGCCTTTTTTATTTATTTAAGAAACTGTGGGGTGCTGGTTCTACATTCAGCTCTGCTGCTAATTTACTGTATGCGATTGGACATTTACTAGCATGGCCATTTAAAATCAAAACATGCAAAAAAACCACCCAACAAGAGATTTTTTAAATTTAATTAATCTCAAGGTGTCAAAAATTGCAAAATACCGAAGCCAATGTAATAACACTGTTTGTTTTCCAAAGCATATTTTCAAGACTTCTGTTTTTTTTCAGTTTTCTACTGTGTTATTTGGTTAGAAACATTTTGCTCACTCTCAGTACTAGTATCAGATAATCTTCACATATATCAGCTTTGACAGAACTAAGTGGGCAATTTTTATACATAAAGTTGTATTGTTCGCAACATTGCTAGCACAAATATTTTCTATTAATATCAAGCATGTGGAAAGCAAAATTTTCTCACCTTCTTCACTGCATAGATCTTGCTGTTAAAAAGGAGAAAAAAAATACTTTCTGCTTTGCTTTCTCTTACTAATTTCCTGCCCCGTCTCCCTTGTCACTATTACAAAATTCTTGTGTGGGCCTGAAATTTTTGCCCTCCTGTCAGGACTCCTATTAATTATGCTAGCTGAACATTATATTTATAACACATACCAAAACTCTATTCTGTTTTGTGTCCAATGTGGGACACACAACTCAAGAAGGATGATGAGTAGGTGGGTGGACACGCATTCAGAAAAATATTTCGCAAAAGATTGTAAAAGTATTTGAAACCAATTAGTTTAAGAAAGTTCCTTCTTAGGGAGCAATCTTATGAATCTAACTGCAAAGGGTATTAACTTTCAGTTAGACAACAAAGGCATTGAATGAATAATGACAAATTCTCACTATGAGTTTTAGAAAATACTGACTATGGAGTGCAAACTAAGGTATAAAAGATAGATATCCATTGTGGTGAACATTTTCCAGAAGGGTGTTTAGACAGAGTTTAAGGTATAACTCCTAAAAATTTTGAATTCTATACAGCTAGCGTTATCAGGAATTACATAAAAATAAGGCTAGCAAATACATAAAGAAATTCTATAATGGTAAATGGGAATTTTATACTGATTACAACAGTTAAGGGAAAAGAAATCTTTTGTGAAAAAAAAGCTTTCCCAAACTGCTGAATTCCTTAGTCTAATTATAAAGTAAAACAATACTAATGAATTTGCTCAACAAATTGACAATTTCATGTAGTTCTTGTCCTACAATCTCAAAACAACTTGACAAATCTAGAACTTGTTCCAAGGGAGGATAACTAGTTTTTCAAAGGTCTGGGGTTGTTTCAAGATATGGAAAGGTTAAGCATAAAGCTCTTCAAGCTGGGAAAATACAGAACTGAGACCACAGTGGAGAGAACTACAGCCTCAAGGAAGGTAGCCAGACTATGCTTCTGTTTTCCATAAGAGGGAAATAGGGATACCTATTGAATTTGCCAGGCAAACAAGTTTAAAACAACAAGTTTTTCATGAACTGAAATGTTGTGTCACAGAACATACTAAAATAATCTGCATTTCATTCTAGAACATTTCATAAAGGACTTAGAAAGTAATTAGACAAAGTAATGGATGAACGGTCCATGAAAAAATCGTAAATGTGATGACAGAAATTTAACCCGTGTTAGAAGAAACTGAGATGGCAGTGAACTCCAGTTTTTTGTTCTTTGCTTGCCCTCTTCTTGTTTTTATTTCTTTATAATTCTCCACTGGTGGTGGACTCACTCAGGGAGGCCACTCTTAAGTTGTGGTTCTGTACATCGACGTTTAATATATCTTTGAATCTGGTCCCACTCTTTGTTTTTTAAAAATGAAAAATAGCAATGGGAATTTGCTTTTGCCAAATCTCTGAATTACTTCAGATGTGTTTTTGGATGGTGAGTGAATTCAATCTGTGGTAGAGGAATTTGCACTCTCTTGATTGCATTCCTATTAACATTTTAACATTTAATATCACAGTCATCCTACCTGTCGCATAATTCTTGCCCACATTTACGCTTTTCTACTTTTAATCCACCTTATGGAGTAACGTGAATAAATTGCCACACAACTAGACATTTTTTGGCCTTTTTATCAGGTCATATCACTCTGGAGCACTTTCTACACAATCTATTTCTTAAACGCATTACTCTGTGAAAAACATATGTATTTTTGGAACAATAGCAGACATTATGAATGGGAAAGAAGAAGGTTAGAACTTTTCACTTTAACTACTTTGTCACTGTGTAGACATAAGTGTTAACCTTAAAATATTTTAACTTAAGTCTAAGAAGACAGATGGCTGATGAGAATACATTTTTTCCTGTATGAGTTTTCATCAGAATACACTGCAGGTAGAAAGGAATTGCACTATTTTCTTATTTTTAAAGGAAATTATGTATGAGAGAGCATATTCAAGTGCTAAATGCTGCTCTGAGTCATAATGATATACAACAATTCATTAAATATTTTCTCTATATTTGCAGAGGAAAACTGCTGCAAATTAAAACTCGTTGTTTGAATACATCTCTGAAAGTACTATAAAATGAAAATTGCTTTTTAAATAATTTTTTTAAAGAGAAGTGTGGTATTATCCTGTTTTGGGAATTAAATAGCCATGATGAAAAAATGTTCTTTGGAGGCCACTCTAAAACTGTAGAAAGAGCTCTACACTGTGAATTATTTTTGTGGATTTTTATACTTTAAAAAATGATGTTTGTATTTTTGTATTGTGTATGTCTCCTCCTCAAATATATCAGTTCATGCAATTAGCCTAAAGATTTTCCAATGTGAAACTCAATGTATTTGACTACTAAGTGTTTCTGCATTAAAAATATAGAATAATTTGAAGATGGTGATCAAATTTTAAAAAAAACCCAACAAACAACAGGAAGCATATTTAAAACAGAGAACACAATTCACAGGTTTTTTAAAGACCTATCTTTTTCCTTGAAGAACTAAGGGAAAATCCATATTTTTCAGAACTCTTGTCTTTTCACAATTGTAGCTAGTACAGCTTTGTTAAAAAATCATTCAAAATTCAATTAAAATACATATACAGGCTATTAAAATTGCGTAGAGATGTCAACATTTATACAATACAAAATATGTAGCCATTTAATGTAAATAACGCAACCAGGATAACCAGGATGTTACAATTTCTGCTTTTTATTTTTTGCTGTTCATTACATTTGTAAGAGTTTTTATACTATTTTTAAACAAATGTTTTATTTGTGGAACTTGCTTTCTCATTTTTACTATATTTATTAAGGAGCAGATAGTCTTATTAGACCAACATAAGACAAGCTCATGAACTTTTTTGAGAAAAATATTGGGTAAACTTGATATAACCTTTAAAAAAAAGGGAGAGAGAAAACAGTTCATATGAACAACATCTTCTAGGATACATTTGCCGATCTGTAAACACTTGGTAGTTATACTGTGAATGCTTATTTATATAAAATTGTATGTATGGCTTGCCATCATCAATCTGTGTCCCTACAATCAGCCCAAACATATTTAGTTGACTGGCTCATGCAGGCAAACAAAGCGTCTATAGGATAAGTCTTGAAATAAAATAATTTATTCTAATCACATTTGAAAGATTGTTAGTTTTGCTAGGAAAGAAAGATCTCATCCTACCTAATCCTGAATTATTATACTAATTTCTCTGTCTTTTCTCACCACCATATCAGACTTCCCCTGGCTTTGAAATAACTTCAGGTTTTGTTTATGTCTTCCTGACAGGACCCTCATCTTTCTTTAGATGCCCAGTACATGGACTTTGTCGAGTTAAGCTGATGACATGACCTCACTGGCCAGAAATTCATCACTAAAGAAAAGGAAATATTTTCACCTGGAAATGTTCTCACCTAGGGAAGACGAAGGTCCAGCCTCAGAAAATTCAGTTTTATTATTTATAGTGGAAAAAAAAAAGTCGTCAAAGTAGAACTGTCTTTTAAAGTTGTTATAGTAGCTACCCATCAATGGGGCCTTTTTACACATATTGTTTACATATTGAATAGTTATCTTCTAGTTCCAAACCTATTCTTACTTACAAAAAAAGAGCATGTTTTAGCTCCACTTCATGTTTTTCTTGCCTTTTTATGAAGTGTCAGCCCATTAGCTTTCTAATGGATTGACACTTTTAATTCAAAAATATGAGTTTAGAGGATGAGGTTCCAAATGGTAAGGACAGAAATTAAATATCTCACTGTATTTGTATGATAGCACTTTTTGCAACTGCAACTTACTTTTACATCAACTAAAAAGCTCACCAGCATGTTCCTTTCATATAAGGAAGTGCATTTCCATATTTTCTTCATATATTTAACAGTTGGTTCTTAGGTTGATACAATGACTTCAATGACTCAAGTTACCGCAGTACATTTGCAGGAACTGATTTCTGTTATTGGTTTGTCATTGGCTATCAATACCCAAAAACCAGTGGGTGCACCTTTTCCAGTTTCACAGAGACAAAGATTTTTCATTTAGTCACCAAAGCTGATCACAATTGTATTCCTCATGGACTGAATCTTAGATCTTATCTGTGAGAAATACCGAAACATGAAGGCTTGTAGTTCAAAATGGTCTATTTACAGAGGTGTTTCTGGCAATATTTGGGTGATTCAGTTCAAGCTACTTATCCAAGACACATTATACCTTTATGGAGTCTTAATACAAATGAAGGTTCTCTCTCATAGGTTCTCTCCTTGTCAGCAGACAAGTAAAGTTTTCTGAACCCTGAGGATTCAAGTCTTTTCTGACAAAATTTTTTTCAAAGCCAATTACAATTTTCTTTTATTTCTCATTTCTTTTTATTGTGTACAAGGTGTTCTGGATCAGGCCATGCTGGTCCATTATGATACCACTGAAAAAAAAAGGTGCCTAAGAGTCTGTATGATGACATTTAATATTGTTTTCATTAGAGTTAACACTATGAGAAGGGAATAACTTTACGTTTGTCACTAACTCCTTGATGCACAGTGGAGTTATGGTCAGGCTCACAACAGAAGGTCTGTACTGATTCCAGGGAAGAGGAAGACACTGGATTCTCCTCACATTTGGTGGGACAGTGATTATCTTGGTCGTTTACCTGAATTAAACACACAGAACATGAAAAATAAATCAGGAAAATATCCCAAACAAACCAAGAGAGCATGGGAAAAGAACCCAATAAACAGTTAATTTGCTATGAAAGAAGAGAGAAATCTTGGGAAGGTATGGGAAAATACTTGTATAATTCTAATCCTCTGTAACCTTAAGTGTGTTTTTCAACACGGATTGTAGTATTGAGGAAATGCAGCAAGACAAGAGGACAGAGGATCAAATGAGAACTTATCTCAGATATTTTTAAAAATAACTAAGACTGCGAAATTGGAAGTTGTGAGCAGACTGGAAACACCTGAGACCCTGGAAGCAGGTAAGTCAGTTGTTTATTCTGAATTAATTTGGGCTTTTGAGAGGTGACAGTGATGCTAGTTAAGGAGTAATAGGAGACCTGGTTATATTTATTAATTTTTCATGAACTGCGTTGCCTACAGGAAAAACAGAGGGTGGATGCAGACATGCAGCACTGGGGGCTTTTTATGTCTGTGCAGTATGTGGAAGCACCACTGATATATTTAAGTTAGCTAATTATGCTATGATCTTAGTATGCCACAGAATTTGCAATACTTTTGCTGTTACTTAGTGCTTTCTGTAGACTTCTTTTCTTATTTTAGGAAGAGACATAAAAAGGGGGAAAAAAAGTTTTACTTAAAATAAATTAATATAGTGGACTGGAATACACAGCATTTGCTTGCCTATTTTTGATGTTATTTTTTATTTCTTAGAAATAACTGTGCTTTTAAGCTCATTAAGATTTTGAATTCCCATTTGAATGCTGTCACTTATAGCTTTAATGATTGCGAATGGTATCCTTTTAAAACCTCTACCTGTTAACTTTAAGATTTGGCTTTCAAGGAACAAGTTTTGTTGTAAAACGTAATGACAATGTAGGAGCATGAGATCTGTCCAACATAAACAATGCGCTTACACTCCATTGATTTGCTTCCACTGTGACTCTATGTATAAGCTGCCCACACTGTCAACTTCCCAAACAGACACTTGCCTTGGTCAAGGAGCCACCTTTCTCCTGGACAGGACTCTTCTCCCTTTGATTACCTTTACAGGAATGTCAGAAACATGTTTCTTGGGGATGGTAAATTAATCTGCTGAGATACAGGAAGAGTGGAGGTAAAAGAAAAAAATATGTCCTTAATTTCTATTGCCCTTAGGTGAGTATGTATCACATTGGATCACTTTTGTCTTCTGAGCATGCTTCAGCCGGTAAGCTGTCACAGTCTGAGATGAAAGTGACAGTGTATGATTAAACGGGCTCAGATAAAAAAGCACTCTTAGTCACAAGTACATTTGATGTTAATGACGCATGCAACCTTCCTGCTCCATGGCCAGCAGGACACAGCCAAGGAGAGAAGGCTGGGTGCAAACATGGAGGGAGCAGCTGGTGGCAGCAGGCTGCAGGGCTTCCCCACCCCACCAACATGCCATGCACACTCCAGGAACCCTCATACACCCAGAAGCCCTGGCCCTTATAGGATTGGGTGAAGAACACTCAGTTCAGGTTGGTTTAAATCACACAGCCCCTGCTGTGTTGGCTGTTGCTGGATGGGCATGCACAGCTTGAACTTCTGTAAGGTTGGCCACCTTAGGTCTTAACTGAGGGTGTCTGCACCATTTTGAATGCATACTTGCTGCAGACAATTAAGTGGAAAACACCTTTCTGTCTTTCAGTCCCGGGCTGGGATCAGTAACAGGACATGATTATAGCTCCAAACATCTGTAGCCACGGTGGGGAAACCCAGTAAGTAAGCGTGGTGGATGTTACTGGTACTGATTTATTACCTCTTCTGTAAAAACTCCCACTCAGGATGCTACAGCTAGCAAGCAAATTAAACCACGGTTGATAGTGAAAACATCTATTCTGTAACACACACTGGAGTTGTAAAATATTGTTGAAGAACCTACTGAATATTGTGAATTTTAATAATGGGAAACAATGTTCGAGATTGATGATGAGACAATGATTAGTTGCTGCTTGTATCATCTCATTATGAGGATCATTGTTTTATTGATTCATAAAAACTGCATTCTCTGCCAGCAAAGCAATTAATGTAATAATTAGAAAGGTGTTCTAAAAAATAACCACAACTGATAAATGTCTTTTTTTTTTTTTTAAATAAAACAGCAACACTAAGAAAAAGCAACAGTTTCCTTCATGTTGTTTGCATGTTTTTCAGCTTTCTTTTTTTGTGTGACAAAAAGGAGAAAAGAGTAGCAAAAATGTTTGAACTGATGTCTGGCCAAATTTAAAGCAAATATTACTCTAATACTGTTGCAAGATATTCTATAGTTTTAGGTATGCAACTGAAATCCGTATCTTTTTTATCAATGTCAGTGGTAACTCTGAAGCTTTTCAGTGAAGGTGCACCAGTCACTGTATCACAGGAGGTCACATTCACCCGAAAACATAAATATTCTTGGCTTGTGAATGCATAGAAATGAATGTTGTGGTCTGAATACAAGCTGGCTGTAGTGGGGTTTTTTTGGTCCTTTCCATGAAGAAATTATAATTTTGCCCTTTCGGTAGAGGAAGAAAGAAGACAAATATTGTCATCAAGTTGGTACTCTAGACAGTAGCACAAACCTGAGTGTTTGAACAACCTAGATCATTTTAAAGGAACCCTTATTAGAGCAGTAACTTTAATCACGCCTAACAGGTAGAAGGATCAACACTAGGATTGCCTCCCGGAAATAAAACTAGGAAAAGCTTCAGCAGATGTAGTAAGCTAAGACAGTATCATTAACAGGAGGAGGAATGAGAGGACATAGATTCAGTTTCAGATTGTACTCTAGCATACTGGATTTCTCAAATTCGGTTGCCTTATTTATTGAGTCCCATATTTCAAGGGTTTAACTAGTCAACTAGTGTAAATGATGACTGCAAAAGTCTCTAGCACAATATGTTCTCCCTAGGTATTTGCATGCGATGAAAAATAATAGGATAAAAGAAAAAAATGTTCAAAGTATGAACAACTCTTGAAGTGCAAGAAACAATGATGTGTTTGAGATTTTATAACTGAAAATTAAGTTCCAGGTAGCTTTGTTGGAAGTATTGAGCAGTTACCATTATGGATAAGACTTCATATTCCCTTTGAAACTCTTGTTCTATAGATTTATAGTCTGTGGGACTCAGTTCTCATCTACATTTAGTTGCCCTTGTATATAATACTGTGTGTGAGCCAGTTGTTTTCTGTTGCAGTCAGGGAACCCTGACTAGTACAGTCAATGGACTCCAGTAGGGTCACAAAACCAAAGTGGAAGTAGTTTGCTGAGCTTCATGGAGCAAATAAATACCTTGAAATGAATAGTACTTGAGACCATAGATTATTTCCCTGCTGTAGGCAAGAGATTGCTGGCAATCTTGAAATTCCTGAGGTTCATGCTTACTCTGCCTTGTGTTACACATAATAATAAACAAGCTTCTCAGGAAGATTTTCGGAACGGCTTTTCTTCATACCAACATTTTACAAAATGTCTATAAATGAATAGAAAAAAGAACCAGATATTTGGAGCTCCTAGAAGCTCAATCAAGTAACTTTGCCTTTAGAAGTACTTCTTACCTACTTTAAAGTTATCACTGGGCAAGAAATACAAATGGATATTATTTCAGTAAAGCCAGAAACATGAAGCTATGAGTTGGGAACTAAGTGCAGACTATGTTTCATCATGAATATTAAATGGTATTTTTTCCCCTTCTGGATACCCTCACAATAATACCAAAATATAAGCAATAATAACAGCAATTTTTATCAGTATTTAATTAGGAAATAAAAGATCAAAGACAATACTTTTCCTTTCATTTTAACTATTGACCCCCTGAATTATTTTCCCAGCATTGCGGGTTTTGTTCCAACTATGCATGTAACATTGAACTACTCAGAGGGGCAACTGCTTATGAATATTTTGAGTTCTGAAGGAAATTAATGCCTTGTGAGTCCTGGGAATTTGTCAGAAATCATCCCCTATTTGTTTTTTAAACAAGTCTTGAAGTTCTGTTCTTGAGAATAACAGATCTCATTTTCAAAGAGCTAAAAGAGTAAAAGAATCAGACCTAAGTCTCATATGCTTGTGAACAAATCTTGAAAACTACGAGTTCAAAGCATTGGAGAAAAAAACCCCAACAAAAACAAACAGAAAAATGATTAAAAGAAAATGAAAAGTTTAGAATATTAATTTAGAATATTTGTAATCAATTAATGTGAATTCATAGCCAGATGCATAGTGTGTATAACATGAATTTAGCCATGTTGTATACTCTCCATTCAGGTTTGAGAAAGTTGGTAGCCTAGCTCGATTTTTTGAAGTGTTTAAGTTACTTGAACTATACGTATTCTTTTTTTCATAGTTGTTATTATCCAGAGAGAATTTAAATGCTTGTTCTTGGTGAACACAGATTTTCTATTTTCAAGACTAAAATTCATCATGTGACTCTGGGTGAACTGTTTGACATTCATGTACCCCAGTAGGCTGAAAAACAGCTGAAAACTCTGCAAACAACTCTGCAATTGCAGAACCAAATGAATTAATATATTTGACCATAAAAATAGTAATCATATGAACTAGCCTAAGTGGAAAGGGTTTTGAACAGCATCACTTTGGAAAAAAAAGGATTTGTTTGAGGTTTTAAACTTTCATAGCCTAAAATATCAGAAAATGATTGTTATGCATAATAGAAAAAAAATCCCAATGTATTCAGGTCGGACAGTGCATTACTGTGATTTTTAAAGGATATTTATCCATTATAACTTCGTCATCAAATATTGCCTGTGGCCTATGGTTATCATCACTGTGCATTTTCATTTCAATTGTAAAAAAAGCCACTTTCTTTTTGTCTTCCCTGATTAACATTTTGAAGCTCTGTAATTTTCTTGCTGCTCAGAGAAACAAAGCACCCAGGCTCACAGAGAAAACCCATTCAGCAAGATGTAAATATTTGCTATTCAGAAAATCTCAATGACGGTTTAGTTATTTTAAACTAAAAAAAGAAAATTACTAATAATGATTGGTTTCAGCTAATGAAATGCTTTTATGCAAATATGTGAACCCTAAATATGACCTGGAAACAAAAGACTGCTTAACAGTTACTATTAAGCAATACATTAGGAGATCAATTAAACAGAACTCTTTCTAATGAATAAGCTCTACAAGAGTTGCTATGGAAACCTGGAAGGAGAAAGCCCTAGAATACCAATTTGCAATTTTAAGAACATAAAGTATTAGAGGTCTGCTAGTGGCTGGCTGGCGAGTCATATACCAAAGTTGAAAAGCATCTTCAAAAAGTCTTTCAAAAAAGAGAATAAAAGTAAAGGAATGGAGCCATACTATTAATATCAAAGAATGACTTATGAACAAACCAACATGGAATACTGCATCTGAAGGGGTAGTTATGAATGCATCATTCCAAAGCGGACCATCAGAGGGAGCCAGAAATTTCAGTTTCTCTGTGGAAGTCCATTCATGATAGTCTAGGTGGGACAACAGACATTTCCTCATGACAGACACAAGGGTTGAAGGATTATCAGTACTCTTGGGATTTCAACATGCTTATGGCATTTTTCTATTTTTAAAAAACATATTATGGACAATTACAAGATAGGAGACCCAAAAGATGTATTGAAGTAGAGGTGGGAGAACATGAAGGCCAAATAAGTTCATTCAGAAAATTGATTGCATTTCTTTTTCAACATAAATTAGTTTTATTTTAAAACACGAAGAAAAAATGCCAAGTTTCAGAGACAAATGATTTTTTAAAAAATCAGATCAGATTTAAAAAATCTGTTTTCCTTTAGTATACAGGTTAAGTAAAAATTTAGACTATATTTCATAACTTCTACTTCAAGATACTGCAACAGCAAAAAAACGGTTTAGTTTTTCACATCCACTTCAGTGGAAAGACAGTTAAACCTTCCCACACTAGACTTATATCTGAAAAGTAAAAGTTCTTTTGTTAGGCACATACAGCTCTAAATGTTTAATCAAAAGATGGAAGCCTACTGTTTCTGACCTTGACTTTAAGGCTATGTCTACATTGAATTTTAAGAGGCCAAAAGAGGCTGTGCTGGTGTCTACACTGAGTGGACACAGCAGCATGATCAAAATGAGGCTTAGTGAAATCTAGAATTCTACAACTGAAACACAGCTCTTAGTTGCCCCTTCTATTTAACTCAAAGATCAGTTGCTTAATGAATGGGAAGGCCATGCCATGTCACACTCCAAAATCTCCATTTACCCACGTATTCACACAGAGTGACTGCCAGGTCATTCAACACTGCCATCTGCAAAAGTAGCTATGGATGGTGCTAGTGCTAGAAGACAGACCACAAATATGCTCTGCACCATGATGTGGATCTCTTGGTTCTCACAACAGAATGAAACAGTCTGATTTTATTTCTATCATGACCCTGGTTTGCCACTGAAAACCTGAAATAAAAATATATCCACAAGCATATAATTACAGAGCTGAGGGTGAACTCAACCTCCATTTCATTTTTAAATACCACAAGATGGGAGATAATTGGTATATTTCACGGACATTTTGTGAAAGGTAAAAAGTTTGACTATCCCAAGCTCAGTGAAAACTTTTCTTGACTAATCTATAAACAATCTCAAGAGATGCATTGTTGATCCTACTGGTCAATGACTGCCTTTTTACAGAATAATGTGATAACTTTATATGACACAGACTTCTTAAATAGTGCCTCTACCAGTTTACAACTGCTCCCCAGGATAATTTAATGTTATGTTAGAAGTGACAACTACGTTGCTGTTAAAAATTTCCTTTGTAAAATAATGACTTAGATTTCTGTTTGGAATCCAGAAGCATAACACAGGTATCTCAGTCTTTAGAAATACTGCACTGAACGATGGAAAATTTCACGTAGAACAAATACTTCAGATTCGGATTATATCCTCTTAGATTCTATTTAGGTTTATGTAATTCAGAGAAATGACATTAGGTTTCTATCAACACAAGGTTTGTCAATGATACTTAATAGAAAAATATATATAATGGAAAAGAAAAATATTGTTATCAGAATTTTTAAGGACTGGATGATTAATACAAAAGCTTTAGGAGACATGTGTTATTCAGTAGATTATAATGTTTGCATTTATTCCTGTCTTTTCACATGTCTGAAGGAAATCAGACAATACATAATCTTGAAAGTGGTGTTTACAGTGACATACATTTCTTCCTGAACTCCTTTTATACTGTACTCACAATTTCTCCTTTTAACAGAATAGATTTCTTCATACCTACAGCCACCAGAATTACTCTGTGATGCTATGATAAATGTTATCTTTATTATAGTTGAGTGTACACTAGCACAGATATCCCTATGCACAGGTAGAAAGATTGTTTTTTTAGACAGCATATGGAAAAGAGTCATAGACTGGCCTCTTTCTATACAGTCGCCCCCAAATTTAGGAGGCTGATAACTTAACCCAGTAAATCTGTAAAATTTGGCTAATTGTCTTAGTAAATTTCAGAGCAAGTTTATATCTTGAATACTCCCTACTTTCTATATAGACATACGAGTTTCTTCTATTTTTATGGGAGCAATCTACTGAGATCAAGGGGCATGACTCAAGTCATTTTTCATTAAATATTGCATAATGACCAATAATATCGACAAGAAACAGAGAATGCAAGTGCTAATGTACATTGACTATGAAAAAAAGGGATAAATTAATACTCAAAATGAACTCCTGGTGGAGCTTAGCTGCAACTAAAACAGCATTACTGTAAATAGGAGAAATGCTGTAAGTGCAGGATCTCGGTTGCCTGTGAATTGTTATGGCTTGGTAATATTATGTTTCTTCAGGGACACTGCAAAGAAGCCTTGGAGCATGTGCCAATATACATCACTAGATCTGCTCAGTAATGATAGCCAGGACTCTGAAATAGCTGAAAACCATAAATTTGGTTATGGTATAGATACTTCTCACAGCTCTGTGTAGCTCCAAGGCACAAAGAGCAGAGGGAGGAGATTGGGCCATCACCCCACACTCCAGCACCTTGCTGAGGCACAGCTGCCTGGTGGAGCAACTTGTGCTCCCCTCAAAGGATCACAGCAGGAAGCTTTGCCTAAGTGACAGAATTTAGTCGTTAGCTGCAGTGTCAGCTGTGGAGCTGATAAGGAATTTTCCAGGCAATCATATTTTTAAAAAATCATCAAATCATCAAAACAGAAACTTCCCTGTGAAAAAACTGCTCTTTGACAGCTTTCTGATGTAAAAATGAAAGGCAAAAAACTGATCCTTGATATTGAATTCCATTTTCTAAGCAATGTATGTTATTATTATATCAAAACGGCTTTTTCTTTGAAAATGTTATTCTTCTATTCATTTGAAAATGTTTACTCTCTTCCACATATTGACAAAAGTTATTGACTGTTTTTTTTAAATTCAACTCTTTATAACTGCTTTATACATATGACCCTGGTTTTCAGAAATCAAGATTTTAAAATGGTAGAAAAAAACATTTCCATCACAATTTTAGTGAACTGACAATTCCCAGCCATCTCTTCTTAAGGGACTTGACAATCTAAACCAGTTTTATTCAAATTCTACTGTTAAACAAAAAAGGTCTACATTTGCATTATTCTCTTATGTGGGGCTTTTTTTACTAGCATTGAACTTGGCCCATAATTCTAGCCTTTCATTATTACCAAAGGAAGAGCAGCTCTCACATTTAAAGGTGCTAGTCTGAAGAATACCTTACTCCCTAATTCACTAGCAATTTATTGACTAAAAGAAGTTATCTGAACCTGAAAAATCTAGGCTCAGATCTTGATCAACAAGATAAACAATTATTTTTACTGGTATTTATCTCAGAGGTTTTTTTCTCTGGCTTGTTAACAAATCAAACCAGAAGAACCCCAAATGTGCTACAAATAAATATCTTACAGCAAGAGTTGTAATGGCTGTGAACTAGAAACAGTGACTGTACTAAACTCTCTTATTTTCTGAAATTTCTTAGCTATCATGCTCTTAACCAGCCCACTGACTCTGCACTCAAAAGTAATACTATTAATAAACCTCTAAGAACAGACAAGTGATTAATACAATACTTACTTTAGTAAGTGAGGAAGCTTGTTTCTTGATACAGACTGTGGCAAATTAGTTGTTTTATCTTTTTTTCTGTGGTGACCATAGTGTGTACCTATGTTATGCTTCTGGACTCCAAAAAATCATCGAAAAAAGAAAAAAGGCCTATGTCAAGTAATAGAAGCAGGATTAACAACACATGAAGCAGAAAGAAATGGAAAAAACTGTTTCACTTCACTTTGTTCCCCAAATATTCTATAGCCAATAATGAATCCTATGTATTTCCTAGTTACTGAAAATTATTCCTTCTGCGACTCAAGCTGCCAATCACGATTTCTGTTTAGTAGAGGCGGTACAGTGCAGTCAGTGTTACAGCTTGACATTTTTTTCCAAATGTGGAAATGTCATATTTAATGACATAACAAAACCAGAAGTGGTGAATGAGTTGAAGTAAAAAATGATACATTCAGTTGATTAATTAAAGGGTAGACTAAATGTGTCTATATAAAATCATACCTTTTAATGGTTCTGTCTTTGACATTCTGAACACAAGCTTGCATGCCTGCTTTGTCTGAGAAGAGAAACCTGGGAAGGGTATATTGCTTACAATCATAGTAAACCCAAAGTTCTTCATGGTCCATTTCTCTTTCTGGCTTTTTCTTCCCCACCCTGTTTCATCAGGTCAGCGTGCCAATTCAATAATCACAGGTGTTTTGATTAAGTGTTCTGATGTCATTTATTTAAAGATTAGGCAGTATTTTCCCTCATTGCCTGCTCTTCTCTCAATATATTTCTTAGCCATAGCATCCTCCTTGGAGGGGAAAAAGCCGAAACGCGTTTGATACCTGTAGAAGGCAGAAAGAACTTGCCAAGGAACTGCTCTGTGCGCTCGCTGGAACTTTTAGAGGCTTTGGGAGGAAAGAGTGTAACCTGATCCAGGGTAAACACAATAATGATAACAGTTCTGCCGTGGCCACTGGCGCTAAGGTATTGATTCTGTACTACCAGGACTGTTTGAAGTAGGCTATGAGCATTCAGGAAGGAAAAAAACCCCAGCAATTATTGACAGCTTTCACCAGGCATACAATGTGTGGTGGCAAAGACATGAAGAAGTGGTCTCTCTCTGTTATTTGGGTGTCAGACAGTAACCTGACACAGGAGCCAGTACTGCTGCCTTCATTTAATGCCCTTCAAATTTCACGAAATGTGATAAATAATTGAGAATCTGTGTTAGTCTAAAAAAAAATTAACTCTTCCCATGCATATTTCCATTGTCTTTTTCCTCCAAAACTACAACGAAATTCAGCCTTTGTAATAATTCCATTCCATGAGAAGTGGCACAAACCCTTTCAATGCCTTTTGAGAGAAATTATTGTTAGAAAAGATGCTATCAAAGGTCTCTTCCAAGACTAAATTATATTCAAGATAACTCTCTTTTCCAGAGTTCATCTTATAGAGAAGCATAGGAGTTCTGAAAGGGATTAGAATACTTGACTTGTTTATGTTAATAAAGTTCTTTTACTGCTTCTAGTATAAATTTTACTGTCAAGCATACACCTATAATTTTACATTTCTTAGAAAATGTTTTGTCAGGAGATCTTGAGGTTTTATTTATGAACTACTTTCCACAGAGGAGTTAAATCTAACTGATATGCCCTGCCTCTCAGGATGCCATTAACTCTGTGACACTTCACAGCCTTTGTTAATCAAAATTGCTTTAGCTTACTTTTAGTGAAACAGAGGCAAATACAACCTTCCTTGTCAGTGCAAGCTCAAGGTATGCAGATTTAAAGTCTTGTGATGAAGCTGGTTTGGAAACTTCACATATTTAGAAATTTCATATCTTTAAATTTCTCCTTTACTTCTTCTAGTATATTCCAGGTAGAGTTTGTCCCTTAGTCAGACTTCGAAGCTTTTCTTTATAGCTATTAATTTCAAAATGCAATTACTGAAACAGAAAAGTTGCACTCAATTTTATTTTCACTATCTTCTATTCTCCGTCCAAAAGAATAGCTCCTAAAATAGCAAATCTCCATTAATTAAGAAATTGTAGGAGTTAATTTAAACTTGTTACTCTGGAAGCAAAATCTGGCTACTGTGGAAAATATTGCCTTACCTCCATGCTTCCCGGACTGTCAACTAGCTGTGCCTTGACAGCATGTTTGCTGATGTCCAGACACCTAAATTGCATTCTGGCAACACTCACATCTCTGTTCTAACCCAGACAAAGTCCCCAGAGAGAATATCTTTTACTAGGCAACCATGTCTTATAAAGGAAACCTGTGTAATCCTTTGACAATTTATATTCCAATAAGTTAACTGAAATTAGGTGGTTCCCAGAATTAAGTATGTCCATTTCTTGAATCATATGTAGATACTCATTAACCAGGAAAGGCAGATGACTATGATTCAAGACTACATTCTGCACAAAGCTTGTACCTTACTTCAGCGGATGCTAATATATGAGAATAAGGTAGAAACAAGCCAAATAAATACCTTCCTGAAATACACGCTCCTCAGTGTTTCCAGATCTGCAAGAAATGGAATTTCATTCACCCCAACAAGCTTTGGGCATTTTTCAAAGCTAGGTCTGTCTTCTACATTCAAATATTCATGCTTTGTTTCAAATTGTATTCAGTCTATGCTCTTGGACTATATAGCTTATTATAGCACTAAAGCTCACAAATTAGATTTACAGACATACTGACTACAGACACCAACTACACAGGATTATAAGGTTACAAAATAGGCTTGTAGCTACTAAGAGAACTCCTTCTTTAATAAACATAAACAAATTGCACAAAATGCTATTACTGATGGTCAATCTAAATGAGGGCAAAGCCAGCATCTGGGGAAGGGAAAGAGGAACCTTTTACTTTTTCCCTCTGTCAGAAGCCAATTACATGCTTTTAGATCCTGCTGAAATCTCTCTTGTTATCTGTCATCTCACCTGCATCACTTTTTGTTTCCCTTTTATCCAAATGTACAGCAATTCCAGCATTCAGGCTCTTCTCCTTCCAGCTTTCTTTAACTGGTGATGTTGCTTCCTCCCAGTGGAACCTCACAAGCCTCCTGACTGGTTTCAGCCTGCTGTTTAGTTTCCTTTCCAAAGCCATAGCTAGGGGAAGCCATAGCTTTCCTTGTCTTTCATAAATATGCAGTTATGGAAAATAGGACTGTTTTGTTTCCCTGTTTAGAAGATAAAAATGTACTTTTTGTTCTTTCCAGTTGAGACAAGGAGTCACAGGCAAGATAAATATACATTTAAGTAAGCATAAGTAAATTACTGCTATTTTTTCCAATGCAAATGATCTGCTACTAATCAGAGAACAACTGCCATTTACAGCAGTTCCTGTGCCTGCAGTGCCAGATGCTGCCAGCCCCAGGGTGGCTCCTGTCAGCTCCAGGGTGTGCTCACTGTCCCACAGGGTCACAGGGCCTTTTTTGCAGAGCTGCTGCCCAGACAGGCCATGTCCAGACTGCCCCGGTGCCTGAGGCTCTGATTTCCCAGAAGCAGGGCTTGGCATTTCTCCATGCTGAACTGCACAAGGCCCATTCCAGCAGCATGACCCAGTTCCTCTGGATGGCAGCCCTGCTCTCCAGTAGTGACCAGTTTTCCTGGTTTGGTGTCACAAGCCAGCATGAGAAGAAAATGTTCCTTCCCCTCCCTCTGGCCATCGACGAAGATGTTGAACAAGACAAGTCGTGGTATGGACACCATGTCTTACCAGGCTCTAGGCAGCATACAACCCATTTGCCCAGACTCCCTGAGACCAGCCATCCCGTCAGCTTTTTGTCTAGCTGATGGACTTCCATTCCCATTGTGGCATTCTAAATTACATAAAATATGGTGGAAACTAAGCATCAAAAGCCTGGTTGTGGTAAATGTAGGTGTTATCCTCTAGTCTCTCCTTGCCCCTAAATCTAGTCATTTATCATAGAAAGCAATCAGTTCATTCAGACATGATTTAGCCTTGCTAAATTCATGGTTACTTCCAAACCACTTCTTCCATGAATGTTCAGAAATGTTCTTCTGGTGTTCATCCTCCATGAGTCTTATAGTCTCTTGCAGTACATGCTGAGATTATCAAGACAGGTCTCCAAGCCAACAGGACCACATAAATTCAGAATCCTTCTTTTCAAAAAGCGCATCAGTTTCAAAAGGATTAATGACAGCCTTTCAATGGACATTAGCCTGAAAAACCAAGTTATCAGAGGCTTTTCCGTGTCTATGCACAGTGCCTCCAGTCAAGCTGAGAATGAAATCCTCTTTGGGATTCATTTGGGAGTGACCTCTTTGGGATGCATCTTCACCAGTATAGGACAGTCATTTCTCTCTCCACGATAATGCACGGATTTAGGTCCTGCAACAAGTTGCTAAAATGCTAATACATCCAGATGTAACAAAAAGAGGTGTGAAACAAAGGAATGTGTTCAGTGTCATCAATCAAACAGAATAGAATCTGCCAGTAAACATAAATTGGAGGGTATCTTAATTAATAAGAGGCAAGTACAGCCAGAGCCAGCTCTTTTGAGAGGCTAATTAACCAAGAGCTGGCTGTGCTGAACAGGCTACACAAAGGCTCTCCTGAGCATTCTCTGCCTCCTACTATATGTCAGAACTGATATTCTCTGGACTATGGTTTTGTCAGAGACCCTAGCTCTCCACACCAGCAGCCAGGCACCAGCAGCCTATGTGTGCTGTTGCCTGTATGACAGCCAGAAGTACAATTTCAGCTTTCTGCCACAGGGCCAGCTGTGAACATTTGATATCCGCTACTTACAGTTGGAAGAATATCTATGAGATATTTATTAACAGTGAATTGTTGACATCTCTTCATTCCTTTTGCTGTGAACTCCATGTTCTGAGGCATTTTCTGAGAGCATGAGTTGTCAAGAATAGAAAAAACTCAATTTTCATGTAAGACTTACTTACAGGAGCAGAAAAAATTGGTAGATGAGAATATTTTTTAAAAGCAATTTAAAAAGAATTTACATGTCTTTATTATGTTGAAATGACAGTTTAAAATTACTCTAATAGTTAGATATTACAATTTCCAAAAAGGTTTCTGTTAAATGAAATCATGGTCTATGTTTGTTTTTTGCAGAAACATCTGGAATCTGATTGCAAAATCTGGTCCCATTGCTCCCATTTTGACTTTAGGAGTTTTATTCAAGTCTGGATTTGAAATCTGTGCTTATAGGTACAAAAGTCAGATCTGAGACTCTGCTCAATGTTTCTGGATAGTGAGGGAATTGAACCGTTCCAGATTCATGGCACAAGTTGAAAGACTGGTACCAAAAGACAGTGGCAGAATATATGTCAGAGAAACAACCACACATTGAGAAGGAATTGATAGACATTAGATAGTATAAGAATTTAGTAGATAGTCTAAAAGATAACAGAAAATCAACTTGCCTGTTTTACGAAACAGTCATGTGTGACATTTTCACAGAACCACAGAAACGATTAGGATGGAAAACCTCTGAGATCATCGAGTCCAACCTGTGACAAAACACCACCATGCCAACCTGACCATGGCACTGCAACATGCAGCCTTTTGTTAAAGGCCTCCAGGGATAGCGACTCGACCAGCTCCCTGGACAGTCTATTCTAGTGTCTAATCACTTTTCCTGTGAAGAAATTCTTCCTAATGTCCAACCTAAATCTGCTCTGATTCAGCTTAAGACTGTCCTCTCATCTGTCACTGCTTGCCTTCTTTCCACATAAAATGAAATTCACAGAATACCAAAGGTTTCATTTAAGTAAGAGAGGAAAATGAGATCAAAGGGAAGCAAAATGATGAAGAAATTAGACCTTGAACTGTAAAAGGAGACATTCTGTGAAATTTAGTCCAAACTTTAAATTAAAGCCAATCCTTTCAAATAATTCTAAAGTCAGTCCCCAAACTGCCAAATTCTAGAAACATATCCAATTAAAAAAATAAACCACAGGAATAAGACTTGGAGAATATTGATTGTATCAACACCATACACTCAACAGCCATAAATATAAATTCTCATTCTTTAGAGAACAAGCTTTTGCTAATAGAAAGGGATAAGGAAGACACACTTTACAAGCTTGTTGACATACTTGTGTAAAGTATTTCTTTAAAATATGTCTGAAACACCCACTGCTAACTAGTATCAAAAATCTGACATTATCTTAATAAATGTATATATGCAGGGACAGTTACTAATTGCTGTATGAGCTCAACATGCTGGCAAGTTGCACTGAGCACAGACATGCCAAATGATATTGGTATTTGTCAAATACTGTGTCAAACTATCTCAGACGAAGGGAGAAAGACAACTGTATGCTTTGAGATAGAAAACAGTTGCTTTATCTACTGTATTATTATGGTTGCATAGTCATTTATTAGTAAAAGCTGTGAAGGTGAAATCACTGAGGCATGAACATGGCTGTACAGCAAAAACAGGTCTGCATGGTAGCAATCAGTGCTGCACACGGAGCGCAGAGCAAGAAAGGCAGCACAGCAGCAGCAAAACTGTTTAACATAACACTGAGTCGGGCTGTGTGAGACAGGGTCCGGAGACATGGCAGGTAAAATGGGACACAGCAAGCAGGGAAGGCTGCAGAAGTGCTGACTGCTGAGCATCTAGTAGCTATTTAACGCTCCAAGATAGATGTCCAAAGATCTAAGAATCAAGGTACTTTAAAGAAAAGTAGATAGAAAGCATATAATCTGAAACTATTCCAAATTGAACATAGTGACTGTAAAAAGGATAATTAAAATATATAAAGCAACCCTAGACTATAAATTGGCCGTGCTGTAAAATGCAATAGAAGATGGCATCTATTTTAAGTTCAGCTCTAAAAAATGAGCTGTCAACAAGTCCCCTCTGAGTTGATCCGTGATTTTTTTTGGTAAGTTTTCTTTTGGCCTTGGGTGTGAAGATAGGTGCAGGAATTGGGGACTTTTTCAGGTGCAGTGTTTTGAAGAAAACATGCTTTTAACTCAATAGATATCTGGCCTCTACACTGCAATATTCTATATCAGCAGCAAAGACAATTACTTTGGTGAATTTAGGACAAATTTATCCATAATGATTGCACAGTTGCCTTAAAGCAGGACAGATGAGGAAGAAAAATGAATGTCTTAACACAACACAGGAATTACCAAGTAAAATGATCATGTGTAATTTGGTTACAGATATTTTTCATATTTAGTCTGTTTTGGTGCAGCACCTCCCAGATTAATTATTTTCTTGAAGTTTCTTTCTTTGCTCTCTGAGGCAAAGATTTCAATGCCAACAGCTGCACATATCATTTTTAACAAAAGTTTACTATATGAATATTAAAGTGTAATTTTTTTTCCCAAGAAAAAAGAAGATTGTATTTTCCATAAATCCTATAATATTTTTTATACTAGCATCTGCAAGTAGTAGCAAAGTATTTTACGATTAATATTGATTTTATCAATAACCATGGTAAACTTCTCCCAATCATGCTTCATTTCTTAGAAGGTGCCCAACTTCCAGCAACTCTCTTTGTGCATGAAAAGTCTATTGAAGGCTTTGTGTTCACATGAAAATGAACAATTTACATATTTATTGCCTGTGATTTGTGTGCTAGCTGAACCATCAGCAATGTTCATAGAATGCTATGTGAACTGGAAGGGGAATGATTCATGTGGCTCTGAATGAGACCAAAAGGGCAAAGAACAAGTGCATGTATAAAGAGATTAGCAGCTGAATATTGTTCTGAAGAGGAAAGAATGAGTATGTATGCAGAAACAATATCAGTGAAACAGTGTATTTCAAAGTCTATCTATCGTATTTCTAAGGTTCTTATCACAATGTCACCTAATTACCATATATATCAAATCATTTATCTCCCTGGATTTCATCTCTTTGTGATTCTACAATTTCTCTTCATCTAGAGTTTCTGAATAGAACAGAAGTCATTTAATTTTTAAAGATATGCATAATATCAACATCCTTCTTTTATCGGGAAATGGTGTTTTAACTGTGTTAGTTACACAATGGTATACAGTCCCAAATAAATAGAAAAAAGTAGCAATTACATCATATGCTGATCTACATTCACCATCTCACTTACATAATCATATTTTCTGATTTAATCTCTTTGAATGAAGTCACAGAGATTTCTACACATCTGTAGAATTCAATTCACAGGTACAGTAGGCTGTCAGACTTTTGTATGTGGAGTCTTTGAGTGCAGAGAAATGAGAACAGGACAGTTCAGTAAATGAACTTCAGTATACAACCTAAGGTAACTTGCATCTACCCCTTGTTTATAACATAGTTGAGTAGGAGTAAGACATACTGATAATTTGCTTTTGAGTGGATAAGAGAATGTGAGAAATATGAGTTATGGCTGTTGACATTTTTTTCTTAAGTTGTACATCTTTATTTCAAGTTGGTGACCCATAGGCATGGAGTTTTTATCAACAGCAGAATTCTTTCATTTCTTCTAAAGCATTTGCTGTGGTCCCTGCTAGGGTCAGAAGCCTGGGCCAGGTAGATTTCAAATTTTTTTATCATACATAATTGTTTTTTGCAATAAAAAGAATTAACTTTTTCATATGAAATGATTTAAGTTAGTGCTGCTATAGGTTGTAAAATAGAGAATTTGTAGAAATCTTTTGTGTTTGACATGTCAGATAGGTCTGTTTTTATGCTGATTTTCGTACTTCAGAATGTTGGGTGTAATTTCTGTAAGGACTTCAATTCTGACTTTTTTCTCCTTTTGTTGTCACTACAAACAAACTTGTGACATCAAACCTAGTGCACGTTTGATATCTTTTTCCATTAAATGAGATGGAGTTTTCTTCTGATAAAAAGACACCAGAGCTTGTTTAAAGGCAAACATTTAATGCAATGCTTCAAGCCTTGCATCCAGTGGGAAGAAGAAAGTGGAAATTTTGTCAGGGTAGCAATACAAGTTGTCTCACGTGCAGGTAGAAGATGGGAGCTGTCTCAGCGTGAAGTTTTCTTAACTACCCTGACTGCTGGTGTACATGTGGAACATAAACACTTAGCCATATGAAACTCATTTGTCCTGTATATTACACACAATACAATCGACATATCATAAATGTTATCACCCTGTGTGATAACTGCTTTATATATTTACTGATTCCTATTCCTTTATAGGAGGGATTTGTTTCAGATAACTCTCCTTTGTGCCATGTGCAGCACTGACAAAGTGCATACACAATGTGCACTGTCAATTCTTGTTGAAAGTTCATTCATTTTACCAGATTGATAATGATTGTACTTTATCATTTGGCACAAAAGACTTGTATTTAAAAAGTATATTGGCTTACTGGGCACTCATTTATAAAAATTGCATTGTTAGAAGTCCTGCTGGTGACTTCACCATGGCAGACTCCTTTGAAGTGCAGATTTTCTTTTAGCGTGTTTGCACTTTTAAATGGACATATCACCAGCCTCTGCTTACATTTTGCTTCACATATCTCCTAGGGCTGGTAGTCATGGTGGTAAATATTAGCACTAACAAGCTGGCAGGCTGCAGATGTGTGCGTGTGGGGGGGGTTGGTGATGGTGGTGATGGTGGTGGAGTATGTTTGATAGTTTTCTTACTGTCTGCTCTTAACAAAGGGGCTAAATTCTTCTGTCTTTACTGCTAAGGTCTACAACCAAGCAGCACTATAAAACTACTGAAAAATGTCCCAAACAGGTAAAATGTTCATCTAGAGCAGAAGTGGAAGGGTGACAAGTTTGCCTCATATATTTTCTTTTGCTCTAGAAAATATTTCAACCTGGTTGAGGAGTATCAGGTGCAGATTAATTACACTGGCTAAATTCTTTAAATTTCTTATAACATGTCATAAATGTGACACTTATGTTAGCTCATTAGCAGTGTCTGAGAATACTTAAGGCATTTCTGGAAGGTGCTATTTAACTTCCTTCAGAAATGGGAGATTTGAACAGCTAGAGGTTAATCTCTACATTTTAAAATATTTGGAGTATGACTGCAGACGCAGAAGCAGACCAGATTCAGATGTCACGGTGCAGACTTCCTAAACAAGTTAAAGAAAAAGGTAATTTTCATAGGAACTGGGCAATACCCTCTTTCCAAATCTGGGAGGAAAAAAATCGTAATAAATTTCATCTGAAATCATGTTTCTGTTGCGCCTGAGCAAATATTCTTGAGAAACAGGATTTATTGCATTGAATAAAGGATGTCTTGAGAATGGCTTTCTAACTTCTAGACCCGATATACTGAGGGATAGCTGTCAGTCTCTTCAGCACTATAAATTCCTCAGTTGCAAATTTTTCATGCAGTGTAAATATTTGTCCTTCAGACCTTTAAGATGCAAGCAGACTCTCACCTCCTAATTATCTGTATTCTTAACTCCATATATTCAAAAATTTCATCTTAAAGTCATCTTGCTCAAGATCAAATAAGAGGTTGTACAGGAACATAAATGCAAGTCTCTTAAGGTAACCTAGTAGGATGTTAACTACCACTATTCTTTGTAGATTTGATAAAATAGTGAGAAGATATTCAGATTTTAGACAGAAAATATTGAGAATATTTTGATTTTTCTAAAGAATTTCTGGGTTGTAGTCTTATTCTGAAGAGTCATGTTATTATGTTGTCACCCACTATCACGCTATGAGGATAGCTCTCCAGCCAAGAACTCCCAAATAAAACTTTTGTGTGGGAATCAGTGATACACAAGGTTAGACAAAAGACGTCTATAAGCTTGGCTTGACATTGCATTGTAATTGTTCATAAACACATTTTTCTCCAGTCATAACTGTATCTAATAGTACATGTTTCACAAATTCTTAATTTTCATAGGCAGTGTGGTTGATTTTAACAAAAAGTAAAATCACAAAAATTTACTCCAAAAAGAAACAAATTAAATTTGAGCAGTGAAAAAAAATATTCTGAGAAGGCATTTTAAGGAAAAAAATATAATTAATTATTCTTGGAGCATGGATTGCAACTCTGCACTCAAAAGTATTCTATGAAAACTGAATACAATAATAATTTTAAAAGCAAGTGTGGCAGAAAAAGTACTCATTAATATGTAAATTCTATTTTATGGGAGGATGTTTCAAAATCCTTTGATCTTGATTTTGCTTATAACTATGCTCCATGTGCTCCATGTCTGTAACCCCCCAGAGTATTTTTAGGGTTGTTCAGTAATATTTATCCAATCTGTCTCCTTTTCGGCTGCTGTTGCCAGTGTTCCCTTCTCATTAGTTTAATTTCTGTTTAATTTCTGTTTATTTGTCTTCCACTCTATAAGGGGGAGGCATATATTGAAATTACATAATTTCACCCAGTCACACAGCAATCAGTGCATCTGTTTTTGTCTTTGAAGACCTCTGTTCAGATAGATCACACAATTTCACTATAATATAGTCTGTACAATAAAAAAAATCTATCACTATATTTCCTAATTAAGGCAATTACTGTGGAGGTATTTTCTAAATTTTGCAGACTTAATATTTACTTTTCCATTTATTACAACTTCATTTCACAAATAAAGCCCAATAAATAAGTAAGAAAATAAATATTTATAAATATTTTTATTCCCTAGACAGCTGATACATATTCCTCTTGAGCTAAGAAAGTTTAGTATTCTTATTTTACAATAAAGAAAACCAAAACAGGAAGGAGACATGTAATGTCCAAGAAATTCTAAGGAAAAGGCACAGATCATAAGCACTCGTGGCTTCTAATTATTCTAATTATTGTTTTTCTAGATGGTTGTGAAGACAAAGTGTTGGAGATGTAGGAAGATACTTTAGGATTAATGAATTCATAATCTTGAGGAACATGGGCTTGGCAAAGACCAAAGTCAGGACCCTGAACTTTGGAGTGGTAAAATTCCATCTGTTTAGAGAACCAGTGGGTGAAATTCCCTGAGAAACTATGCTTAAGGACAGTTGGGCTGGCCAGAGATGTCATGTCTTTAAGGTAATTTTTCTTAGAGTACAAGAGCTCTCCATCCTAGTTTGTAGGAAATCAAGTAAGGCAGGTCAGAAAATGGGATGGCTGAGGAAAGACCTGCTCCTCACATTGAGGAGTTAGAAGGAAATACACAGCCAGTGGTAGCAGGGACATGTTTCCTGGGAAGAATACAGGGATAAGTTTTGGATATGTAGGGCTGGGGTCAGGAAAGCTGAGGGACAGATGAAATGGTACATGATTTGAGAAGGGATATGAAGAGTAATGAGAAGATTTTCTATAAATAGGTCAGAAAAGACAGACATAGGTCAGAAAAGACAGGCCAAGGAGAGTGTGCCCCCCCAATAAAATGAAAGGAAGAACAGGTAACAAATATAGAGAAGGCTGAGATATTCAATAATTTCTTAGCCTTGGTCTTTACTGTCAGTCTAATTTTCCAGGTCTCTCAAATCTCTGAACCTGCAGGTGGGAATGGGGGAGCAAAATCCCTCTCATTGTAAGTAAAGTGCAGGTTCAGGACAACCTGAAGAAACTCAGGAGCCACATATCTATCTATGGTTTCTCTCAGGGTAGATTTCAGGGTCCTGAAGGAACTGGCTGATGTTGTTGCCAAGTCACTCTCTATGGTAGTCAAAAATTCATGGTGCTCAGATGAGGATCCCAATGACTAGGAAAAAAGAAACATGGCTCCTGTTTTTTAAAAAAGGGGAGGAAGGAAGACCTGGGTGACTACACACCTGTCACATTCACCTCTGTGCCTGGAAAGGCCGTGGAGCAGATCCTTATGGAAACAATGTCAAGGCACATGCAAGACTAGGAGGTTATCTGAGGCAACCAGCGTGGTTTCACCAAGGGCAATTTGTGCCTGACCAATCTGATGGCCTTCTAGAGATGGAGTGACTGCAATGATAGACAAGGGAAGGTCACCTGATGTCATCTCCCTAAACTACTACAGAAGGTTTCCAACAGGGTCCCACATGACACCATTATTATCAAATTGGAGAGGCATGGATTTGAAGGATGGACTATTCGGTGGATAAGGAATTTTCTGGATGGACACGGCCAGAGAGCTGTGGTCAATGGCTCTATGTCCAGGTGGAGGCTGCTGATGGGTGGTGTCCCTCAGAGCTCTGCCTCGGGACCGGTGCCTTTTAATATCCTTCTCAGCGACACAGACAGTGCCATCAAGTGCACCCTCAGCAGATTTGCAGATGACGTGTAGGTGAGTGGTACAGTTGACACAAGAGAAGGATGGGATGCCATCCAGGGGCTCCTGGTCAAACTTGGGAAGTGGGCCCACAAGAAATCTCGTGAAGTTCATCCTGTCTAAGTGCAAGGTGCTGCATCTGGGTCAGGGCAGTCCCAGACATGAGCACAGACCGGGAGAAGAACCTACTCAGAGAAGTGGAGTAGGATGTGGGGATGCTGCTGGATGAGAGGCAGGACATGAACCAACAATGTGCACTCACAGCCCTGAGCTTTAGCTGCACCCTGGGCTGCATCAGAAGAGGACTGGCCAGCAGGTCAAGGAAGCTGAACACTTCCAGGTTCCTCGCCATTTAAACTTATCTTCATTTTTTGTAGTACCATAATAAACCATATAGGAAAAAAGTAAAAGTATTTTTTATTAAAAAATAAAAGTGACCTCCCAATTGTCACTCTATGGGTTAAATATAATAGTACTTATATCACAGTGATTAGTAGGAAGACAATAAAAGAACTTCCTTCTAAAAGGATACTGCTCCTGAGAGCACCTTAGCTCAGGCCTTAGGCCAAAAAGTAGAACATTCTGGATAGACACACAGAAGAGCAAAGTAGCAACAGCTGCCTGTAAAAGCCCAGACCAAGATGTGAACAGATCAGATAACAAATCTAGAAAAACAGATCTCAAAGTGCTAAGGAAGAAAACTAATTGCTGGTGCTCATAAAATAATAAAATAAAACCTTTGCATTGTACCCTTATCTTTCAAGATTCCTGGATATTGAAATGACTAGGCTATTTGCAAATGCTAGAAACAAACAAGGAAACTATGCCTCCAGACAAGTACAAATCCATCACATACATCTTGACAAATCATTAGCAAAAAGATGGAGATAGTCCTATGTTTTCATTACTTTTTACACTTAACATCATCCAACAACTAAATAATTTGAGCATGAAAAGTCAAATCAATAAACGAGTGATCTCAGCTTTTTTGATTCACATTCTTATATTACATCATCTATAAAGCCTCTCTTAGCACAGCTTGTAGTACAGATGTCTGAATCTGAAGAAATTAGGGAGAACATCTGTTGAAATGATAAACAGCTATTGGTTCATATATCTACATTAAGTGATCTTGATAAGTGAGCTTTCCACTTGGACTAGTACAAGCATTCAGCACCAATGGAGTATGCGCATTACCTCATCAGATATTTTGGCTCATCACAAAATCACGTTAATTCAGATTCAAGACCATTCTGCATTCCATTTCTGATTCTCCTTTCATGCCTCCTTCCCCGCTCTTTCTTAGGAATGCAGAGGACTATATAGCTACTTAGAAATAAAAGTTAATGTTAGCCTAATTTCACAGCTGCATTGCATAGAAATTAAAAAAAAAAAAAAGTTTTGTTACATGGGCTTATGTTTTGTTTACCCAAAAGGAAGAAATACTGCCCGAAAATTAGGGGAAAATAAAAGGCAAAAGTAATGTAGCAGTGGGAAAGGAAATAACGTAATTATTATCTTTCTACTTTCTTTTTCTATACCTTTCTGCACTATGTTATAGTGCTCTATAAATAAAAATAAATAAATAAATAAATAAATATAAAAATATAAAAATATAAAAATATAAAATATAAACCTATAGACACAATATAAACCTTAAGCTGTAGAAACAGACATCTAACCTAGATAATTTCTGATATATATATCTAGTGTACTGTGAAACTTAAAATGTTGTTTGTCTAGAAGAAGGCAGTGCATTAGTACGGTGAGTTGCAAAGTCTTAATTCTACGTGATTGTTATGTGATAAAGAACAAGAGCATTGTCACAGTATTCTATTCATGAAATGCTCTCAAAAGCTGTTCGAAGTGAGAGTGAAAACTGGGGGTTAGTACACATTGGAGCACATACTACAGGAAGAACTTAGGTTTCCTAACCTCTACTGAAAACAAACAGGAGTCTCTCTGGTCAAAAAGTAGAGAATGGTAAACTGCATTAAAAAAAACACGCCTTACGCTCAAATTCATAACCTCATCCCAGGGAGCTTCCAAAAAGCCACTCTAAAATTAGAATAATTTTTTACTGTACATATCATAACTTCTATTTTTTTTTTCTGAGACAAGGCTAAAGAGCAGGAACTGGAAAGATAAGAAAATAGATAACATATAAGTTCTTTGTCCCATCTCGGTATGTGTATGGATCCCAGCTTTATTTTACTCAGACTACTCATTGCTGTGAATCTTAATAACCTCTAAATATTCTTAAGGCAATATGTTTACATCTAAATTTTATCTTTGAAATGTGAAAGAGCTAAGAATACAGGCATATTCTAGACCCAAAAGAGACTTTAGCAGTTACAACATTTCCAAACCATTATAACAAAATACAGTACCTTGACTCACGCAGAAAGTATGGGTAAAATTGTTTGATAAGGCATAGATTTATCTGGCCAGGAACAGAGAAGCAAAGTCAGTGGGACATCCTGTTTGTGGTATTTTTTATATATAGTCAGTATGCACTGTTTGTCTGGACTTTAATGTACACACTAACACACATTTTTTATAGTGATCACTCTCCTGCAATGCAAATAAAACATTCTGCTAAGTCTTTCAATGGGCTGCTGATTGTGTCGTTATTTCACTCTTGGGGGAAAAAAAGTTAATAAAAGATAAGGTGCTTTTGAAGAAGGTGAGATTACATTATTTTAAAATTATACATTTTATAAGATAAGGTTTAAACACATGTCAAGAGAAGTCAACATTGTGTTATGAATGGTAGTGATTGTGTTATCTGTAAACTTTGAAGCTTTACGTTCTGATGTGAACAATTGACTTCGTTGTTTTGTCATTACCATCAGCATTCCTCTTTCAGAGCTGCTGAACTGACTGCTGTTTGCGTAGCAAGAAGTAAGGAAAGTTTGTTTACCCTCTAATATTTCATTGACTGTTTAGCCTGTGTTGATAGTAATTTTTCACCTTCCTGTCTGCTGGATCTTTTTTTTTGCCTGTATTGTAAAATTGACTAGACAGCTAACTCCTTCACCTGAATCATTAATTTGAAATAAAATTTTACTTACATTTTCAAGAGCAGTTCCTAAAATAACATAATTTCTTAAAGCTTACAGAAATTGCTACTACCATTTTAATCTCATTTCTTTATTTTGTTATGATGGAGGGCAGCATGTAGTAAATATTTGGCCATCAGATCAATGTCTAGTGGGTAAAACACAAGAAGAATTATTTATTTTTTAATTGCTATATAGATTTTGCCTGAAAGTGATAGGCACTTTGTTTATGCATTCAACAAACTGCAGTGTTTTAAGGGGACGAACAAAATAAAGGCTGCATCATATTCACTTTGTGTGTTTGATGAAGTATATTAGAAAACATGTGAAAATAATTTTCCCTTCTTCATTTTTCTCTTCTTCAGGCTTAACCTTCCTGCATCATTACTCAATGAATGGAAAGAAAAAATAGTCTTACTCTATTCAAACCCATTTCAAATAAAAGTTTAGATAATAAGAGAAGAGAAGAAGTGGGAAAATCTTTGGCTAAAATGGCACCAAACCAATAGCAAGAGATCTTAAGACCCAGAGATATGTTCCTTCCAAAGAAATTAATCAGATTTACTTTGTACACTTGGACTATCACTGGATAATTTTTGAGGGTTTTTTTTTCCTTTTAATCTTGTTTTCTCAAGTTTAAATTGCTACAATGTTGATGGCAAAGAATTTTTTCTGGAGATGTCTAAATTTGTAACTATTTAAAAGCAGATTTTACATTCTTAGTGCTCAGTTCTCAAAATTTAAACTAGATTTTATTGTCAATAGTAAAGAATATTCAGAAAAACATGCTGACAAATGTTCCTTTATAAAAATACTGTGGATACACTGTATTCATTGCCAGAAAAATACAGATCACTGGCTTTTCTGTAATGAGAACACTGAGACTTAATAAGCCAGGTAAAGCCTCCGCATGAAATCCACTAACATGCTATTTTGTTGTCTCTAGGATGTAATAACAGACTGTATTGTTAGGTAGTACCACAAGGGCTTTTTTTTCTGGTCAAAATTAAAATACAGCAGGAAAACAAGGTGGAAGCTTCCCCTGCCTGCCACAGGACTAGTTCAACATTTTTCAAGAGCACCAAATTCATATGGTATAGCAAACACATAGATCCACGTGCATTAACGAGGGAAAGGGCATGAAAATAATTTCAGTATTTTCACATAAATTAACTTTTGAATGGACTAAAATGATGAAAAAGTGCCATCGGCATTTTGATGTTATTTATATGACATTAATTGTGTGATCTACTGCTGTTAATTTGATTTGAATTCAAAGAATTCATAGGAATAGATTATTTGTACTTTTGAGAAAACCAAGAGAATTTTCTCCCCTCCTCTAGAAGGTAGAAGAATAGTATTCTATTCCAAAAGTATATTATATAAAAAAAATAGTTTCTGTAGTCACAAATATTTTAAGTATTTTTCTGTACTTGATAAAAATGCAGCACTTATAAAAAGTCACATAGATTGTCTTTAAAGGAAGAAGGAAAACTCAAGTTAAAAAGTCATAAGAGGTCATAAGAGGAACCTCATCTCACATTAAGGCTAGAATATATTTACAGGTGTGAGCCACACCAGTGAGTTCAGGATTACCAGCAAATTTTATTTAAAGGAAGTGAGTGTTTCCGCAGGAGTAGTGCCTACCTGTGTTGTTACTGTATTTGTTTTGTCCTAGTTTTCTTTGATTGGAAATTTATGATTAAATGTACCAAAAAAAAAAAGACGTAAGTGGGCAGATGTGGTATTACATGTAACCCACATGTCAAAGTGTGCAGCTTGCAGAGTAGGAACTTAGGAAACTGGGAGGACTTCCACCAATTTCAGTCTTGTGGCTTGTAGGAAAGGATTTTTAAAGGAGGATTTTTAAAAATTAGAACATAAAGACTTGATTTTCGTGGTAGTTCTGACAGTCTCAGCACACTGTAGAGTCAAGGTGAAACAAGGCAGTTCTGCTCTTTATTGCAGTGACAGTTTTCCTTAGAATTAAATGCTGATTTAATTGACAAGTGATTGGATGACAAGGACAATTAGGAAAAAGCAAAAGGCAGCAGTAAGTGTTGATCAGGATTAATTAATATTGCTATGTGAGAATGTCAGTGTTTTCCCATTTCTTTTCTGCAAATGGATTTTGCAGAAAAACTTGTCTCTTACAGCCAACTCAGTTCGCAACAGTGTCAAACCACTAGGACCCTTGTCTCCACTCTCCTTTCTGAACAGGTGACTTTTTTTTAGTTTCTAAATGCTTCTTTCTTGTATTTTGTACTATTGAATTTAATTTTCTGTTGCTCATGTTTGTCCTGTAAGATTCCCACCCTCCCTTTAGTGATGCCTCCTTGTTCTCTCTCCGCCATCAGCATATGCCCAGCTTTTGTGCAACTGAAGTTAGTAAGGATATAAAGATGAGAGCCATTCAAAGATCATTCCGTGAGGGAATCCTCTAGCAGTCCAGTAACTACTTCATCAACACATGTTGTTTCCCTTCATTATAGTTTTCTCTTTCTCCTCAAAAAACTTAGTAAATCACCCTATAATTCCTGTACCAATCCATTACTTCCCTGTGTGACCTCAAAAACTCCCACACAACACTATGTCAAATATTTTACAGAAGTCCAGATTTAAATTATTGTATTTCTTCTGTTTAGAGTAATTTATCTTATCAAATAAGTATACTTAGCTATTTTGGCACAGCTGACCCTCAGTAAATCATTTTCCATTTACTGATATAGCTTTATTTCTTGTTTAATTCAGAATCCGTTCAACAACCTTGGTATTATACTTGGTGAGTCAGTTTCTCCACTTATGAAATGGCAGTCAAAATACATGACTTTCAGGTATTAGATAGAAATGCATTGGCATTTTTAAAATGCTTTGTGGTCCTTAGCAGAAAACGATCCAAAATACAAAGTACTCTTACCATACTTTTCATACGTTACTTTGAAAGGGATATCTCTAACGCTAGTGTTATGTCTATCATTCAAAGAGTTCTTTTTTGAGTGGATGCTTTCATTTCTGAATGCCCTTTTTTAAATGAAAACATTGTTTTCCTATTTGTCAAACTATATCACTTTTATAAGCTGTCAATCAAGAGTAAATAAACTCACACTATCCTTGTGTTGTATGTAAGATATCAAACTTTGATCAATAAGATAAATGTATATGTCAAGCATTGTCATCAGTATTAATCACTTTAGATTCTTATCAGTCTGGTATTTGATATTTTCTGACTAAATTGTGAATACTTGATTCTTTTTAATTTTAAATCTTTTCAAATAATTAAAATATCTGTTCATATATGTCTAACTAGAAAACAGCAAAGTAAATGTTGTCATTATGTTATTAAAGAGATATATTTAATTTGTCTAGAGTATTCTTAAGACAAAATGAATGCAATTAACATGGAAAATTTTAAGAAAATTCACATAATCTTGGTTTACCTTTTGAAAAAAAAAATCAAGTCATAGCAATCATTATACCATAAGCAATTACTTGTTCTTTTCTTCTATTTCTAGAGTTTATTTGAAACCTAAACAGCATGTCTGTTCTCCCTCTGTCTATGTGCCTCAGAGAGAAAAGAAACTACTGAAAAGGAAAAAAAAATTCAAAATGCAAACAGGAACTTTTCTCTTGAACTCTTCAGTGGAATCATTGCATTTTTCACAATAAATTCTGTAGATTTTAAGAAAACTAACATTGAAAAGTGTTTTGCAGAAACTATTGTAAAAATTCATAGAACTGAAGCAGTCCTAATTGTTTACTAAAGTTTAAACTATCTCAAATAATTCTATAATACTTTGTATTTTTCTTCCCATTATTTTTATAATTCTATTATTTAAAATATATAGAATAGAATTGAAATTTTTGCCAACTATCACCCAACATTTTAAATATTGACTACGAAAACCTGAATAAATAAAGTGTAGCTAAAGCATATTTATTTCAATAGTTTAATGAAAGTCCTGAGCAGTTCCACTGAAATTTCCTGAGCTGGCACCACTCCTTCCTGGCACTAAGAGCTCATTTCAGGTTCACTGTATCCATATCAATGAATATGACTCTGCGATTGCATTACAGGAATGCACCAGGATTCACAGAACATCAAAGGTATCTTAAGATCATTTTTACCGTATTACCTGAATTGTTCATTCAGTTAACTGTATAAAACTTTATTGTTTCAAAGTACTATTTCTTTTAGAACACATTAACAGACATAGTATTGATCGGTAAAATTATAGCATCATATTTTTTTTTGAAAGACACACAAAATTTTTTTTATGCGAGGATAACTTTTCCTACTTTGGTTGTCAGTGTGCTGTACAGAAGAACCAAATATATGTATCAAGCTGTAGAATCCCGTCGTAGGTTTTCAGGTGATCATGAGTGAATGGCAGTCTAAAATTATAACTGTAATTGAAAATCCCAATATATAAAATCCTCTGTGCAATTAGACTCGAATTTTAAAGGAATATAACAGTTATACTCTCAATTAAAAATTTTTAAAATCAGTAGATGTCAGACTATAGCATTTCTCACTTTCTAACACGTCTTATTTCTCAGTTTAGGTTTGTCTAGGGAAACTGTATTGTAGAGGAATCAAATGGAGTTTTCTCCAAAAAATGCCTGGATGGTGGTTTCTAACTCCTATCAATTTGAAAAGATTCCCACGAGTAGCACAGAGCATGGAGAGTGTCTGCAAAAGTCCTGTGTACTGGTGGTCTACCCCAGGTGACCCTCGCCTACTCCAGAACTATCATCCCAAAACTGCCTTTCTTAGATGTTTTTTTCTCAGTGAAGTGTTGCTAGGGAACTCAAAATTGCATTATCTAGCCTCTTTGTTAGTTGTTTAATCTTTAATAGTTTTGACTGAGCTTAACCAACCTTCATTCCATGTTTCTTCTATATGCATCAGTTCAGATTCATAAATATTCCTGATATTTTTCTTTGTCTCCACACAACTTCCATTGTGAATGGAGTTCTCGCTTGACTGCCCTTTAAGAAATGATCTTATTTGTTGCTTACTCTCAGGCAGTATTTGTAAAGAAATTCTTAAAACATAAATTTTTAAAGGAATTTTCATTTTAGGCATACTTCTCACTTCACATTTTTGAATTGAGCTGAGTGTGCCTAATGAACCTGATTCTAAAAGCAATTAATAATAAAACTGTTGTGAATAAGTACTCATTCCTGTTTCAATGCTACATTGCAAATTATTTTTGTGGGGTAAGAGTTTCATAATTAACTTTCGCCAATATTTGTTGCTCATCACCTTTTATTTCTCAAATACTAATGAAAGAGATCAGTTACAAAGGAGGAAAGTCGTTATGAAATTGAAACTTGAGATTGCTTTTGACAGTTGCTGCTGAAAAGTGTAAACCCAAATGGACTGTACTTCAGACACTAAAATGCAGCAGACAAAACTATTATTTCATCCCCTGTGGGCCACTGTCTCTGTTCACTCTTACTTTTATGTCATCATGTTAGTTTGACACCTATGATATGTTTAATAGGTTTTTCTCTGATGTTATTATTGGCTAATGATTCTGCTTTTCCCCAGGGATGGCAAAAATGAGAAGTCACACTGGTTTGTTTTATGTAGCTCTACAGGGACAGTCTTAACCATAGTACTCTATGGGAGTATGTCATCTTAAATTAATGGATGGGAAGTTAGCCTTTAACATTTAGATCGCTTGCTTCAGTTTTATAAATCAGGCTGGAAATTATATGTGTCCTGATTAATATATTTTATACTTTTATTGTTTAAAGGGAACTAAAGCAATGATTGATTTATAAAACATTGTCAATGTTCTTCATGCAACAATTTGTTTTCTAATAGAACAAACAGTTGTCGCATGCTGATAATAGCTTCAGATTCTGTGACATCCTGTTTCATGGAACCAGTTGTTTTTTATCTGACTCATCTTACTGATTTTTAAGGCTTTATCTTCCAAAATCATAGGCAGGAACAATTAAATTACAGCAAGTCTTACATTTCAGAAATAATAATAGGAAAAAGATAAAAAACATTACTACAAGTTGAACTATTGCCAAGATTGCAACTATAAGTCAGCAGTAAAATGTGCATATTCTAATGAGCTCTTCAGTAATCTCAAATTTTAAATTCATTTTCACTTAGAGATCAAGGAGTAACAAACATATTTACCTTTGCATTCTGTGAGCAAAAGAAAAGCTGTTCTAGATTTTCTAGATTTTCTGGAGTCTGAAAGACTCCAAAGTCTTTCCACCTAACTCCAAACAATCCCTCATTGTGCTGGAATGCTTCCTTAAAAAAAAAAAAGGTAAATAATAATAATAATTGAAATATTAGGAAATATGTTTTGGTGAATAATATGTGGGGTGCAGTGAAGAACTAACAGCAATACCATGGTTGATTAATTCCTTCAGTTTTCCAGCTCTATCTAATAGACTGTCTGCTGCTCTCTGAGGTGGATGCAAATTGTTATTCAGCTATACTTTTAGAAGCTGTTTGATATTCACAATTATTACAAAAAGGTTATTGTTTACAAGTTTATAACTTTACTTTCTCTAAATCAAGAGTGTCTCAGTAAATAATTCATGGTTTTTAAGCAAAAATTTGAAAGCATTTCACTGTGTACGTGTGCATTATCTGCAAAACAGCCGGGAAATGAAAAAATTTGCTCCAGAAATATTTTGGTTTAATTTCTTATTAAAGAAATAGTTCAGAAAAGTTCTATCTAGTAAGTACTAAAATCTAATAGCAAACATTTGATCAATCAAAGAAATACATAAATATGTTTCAACTGAAGAGCCTTTTCAATAAATACAATTATAAACTTATATATTTTTAAAAAAATATAAATTTTCCATTAAAGAGTACTCATATATATTATCAAATTTGAATTCTCTTGTTCTTCACACTGGGAAATTTCAGATGGGAAGGCATACAAGGAAGGATATAGCAGTAAGACAGCCCATCAGAATTAGCCTTGTGTAGATTTGATACAGTCACAATATGTCTGTTTCCATTTTATAGGTGAGGAGGGGGACAATGATGAGAAAGCTGAGGAGATGCAATATTTGAGTTAACAGAAAATTGCACATATGGATCTTTACCACATACGCCTTTCCACCTTATATGTATATATATACTTATGCTCATGTTCTAGCATATATTCTAAGCAGGAATGATCCAGCTTGTAATTACACTGTCCAAAAAATTATATTTTCTATACACATGTGGAAACCTTTTTTCCCACGCTGATACTGATACCACAGAAACTGCTAGAAGTAATAAGAAGCAGAATTAAGAGCAGACAAGTAACAGTGAAGCTGTATTGCCAGATTTTTAGGAAAATTTCTTTAGTGTCATTAATATATTATTCACTTGTATGAGACCTGGATCAGAAAACTACAACAACTTGGATAAGAGCTTGAGACCCCTGCAGCTAAAAGCCTACTTCTGCCTAAACAATGTAGAAGAAAATTAGGTGCATAAGTTAGGAATATGTGGTAAACTAACCTTTAGCTTCTATGTAAGCCTTAGTGTTCCTCAGTGAAAACTATTTTGGTTTTTTTTTTTTTTCTTTAGCTCTTCTAAGAATAGCAAATCCTAAATGAACTCGGAGATGGCAAATCCACACTAATCTGTAATGATTGATCTTGACCTGTTTGGGAAGAAAGTCAAAAGCTGTGAACTGAAGAACTAAACACAGAATAGTAACTAGGATCAAAAAACCCAACCCTGTTCTTTTTCCCTGAGACGTCAATGCTTTTTGGTTCTTAAAGCCTGCAACACCATATAAAATATTTCAGTACTGAAGAAAAGGAGTATAGTTGCAAATTGGTTTGTGCAGACAATATCAATTAGAAACAGAAGAAAACAGACAATAAAAACAAACTTTCCAAGTCAAATGGTGTGTTGGTTTCTTCATGCTTATCCAGGGTTTTACTTATTATGTCCTCAGGGTAAAAGAACGTTTAATGTCCCATTTCTTTCATCCTTTATATGCGTAAGAAAGAGGGAAGAGATGCTAAAGAAGATCCTTAGTGGCCTTAAGGGAATGCTAGAATCTTAAAACATCATTCTGTTGAACAAAAATAATATCCAAGTTTAAGATGTTCCAAGAATAGATCCATGGGGGAAAAAAAAAGAGAAGAAAATATTAAATGAAATTTTTTCTGCCTCCAAATATTTGCTATTCTGAAAGGTTTTTCTAAGGTAAAATGGTGGACAGTAAAGAGACATCAGGTGGTGTGCCAGATTATTTTGTGCTCCCTTTTAAAATGGGCCTTTGATATTTTTATGTCTTTGTACTACATCTTCCTGTGAAGCATCTGGCAATGAAGTGCAAGGGTGACAATTTCTGTGTTTCTATGGTCATTTACAGTTTGGTCAGTGTCCCAGTGGTGTTCATGGGAGGTTTGCTTCTGGCTTCTTTGAGAGAAGTGTCAGTTCTAGATTGATTCAGTGGAACATTTAAAGTCACATTTTCGAGACTTCACAGAATATAAGTGAAATGTTTGCTGTCAATTTTTGCAGGTCTGCATGATGAACAGCTACAATAACAGAGGAGAAACCTTGAAATTCACTGAGTAGAGAATTTTCCCTGAGCCTCCCTATGTCAGGCTTTTCTGATTTAGTGGTTATAAAAATGGTGGAGAAATTGATATGGCATTCTGATCTGAAAAATCAAGACAAGAATTATAGAATAGATGAAAAAAATAAAAGAACGGAGAGCATGCTGGTCATAAAATTGATTTTCTAACTCAAGTTCTGCTTTGCCACACTAAACCCTGAGTAGCACCTCATCCTAAAAATAACTTCATTAACCTGTCCTGTAATAAATACCTTTCAGAAAATAATTTCAGATTCTTTCCTTGACCATGCTAATTAGTGCTATTTATTTCATATTTTTAATGTATATTATTTGAAGAAAGACTTTCTCCTTGAGTTTATACCTCTCACATTTTGCTCAGTCTTCAGCTTCTTTCAGTTTATATTAATTCCATTTAGGTACTTAATCACAGATAGAATTCAGGTGAATTGAAAGCAAACCTGCCAGCATTTTGCAGGTTTACATTCATGAAATTTTATTCAAGAAGTCAAGAGCAAATTTACTGGTAAATGAGAGCTGAAAAACAGCTAAAAGAAGGTTATTTCAACTACCTCTCCCTTTATTCATGATGAGAATATTTCAAGTCATTTGACAGAAAAGGTCTAGATTGCTAAATACTTATGATAGCCAGAAGGATTGAGAAAGAAATGCTAAAGAAGATTCACAGAAGTCTTAAACGCTATACCCCTAAATCGTTCCGTGGGGCTGGAGGTGGGGCAGCAGGAGTGGAATCCAAATGCTTAAAAAAAGAGGTTTTTTGTAATTCCAGTCATGTGTATTCATTTCACTCTCAGAAGTATATTCCATTTAAAGAAATGAAAGTCCAATACTCATGTTCTTTTTAATGCAAATCCTAGCATGAGATCTCAGACACGCACCCGGCAAGAGAAAAAGGAGAAACTGCTACACAAGTATTGCTTGTTCTCCCCCTGGCTATGTTGCCGGTACAACCATCCATCACTGGAAAGTACTCAGTCATAAATTTGAGTTGAATACGAGAAGTGACTGGACTGTCTGCTGCCTCAGCTGAAACCAAAAGGCTTCTCAGTAGAATTTGGCTTTCTTCTAATCACTAATGATATGATGCTTTCTTTAACATGCTGGCGCTAGGCTAAAAATAGAGAAGAGGAAAAGGCTTTAGCCATTTAAAAGAGCACAAGTGACATGCAGGCTGACCTCCTGACTGCATGTGTTACAGCTATAGGCAACCCAAATGGTGCCAGGTGGAGATTACACAGGGCAGAGCAACATCTGCTTCACTATCACAAGGGTAAATGATAGTTCCCCGTGTTATGCCATAAACAGCCTGAGGTAAGAAAGACTGGTAGAGTTCCTGTCACAAATTAAACTCTTGCCAGCAGGTAGGATTCCACTCCATCTGTCCATGTAAGTAGCTCAAACAGAACAGAAGCTACATAAAATATTATCCAGAGAGATAAAAGGCAAATAATGCAATTTATTTATGGGATGGAGCCAGAAATGAAAGCAAAACTAAATAGAAAGAGAAGATGTTTTTCCCTATGATGAATGGAAAGTGCTGTGCTGTTATATAATCTGTTTTCAGAGGTAGTGGCTAGAATTTCTGAAATGCCTTTTTCTTTTTTTTTTTCCTGTTTCTTTTTATTCTGTTTTGTACACAGACAAGCCACAGAGGCACAAAGTATGTGTCTTGGACAAACACATCTCATAGCTCCCAAAACATATTCCAATCACTTATTTGATCGCTTCCCTTTTTTCTTTTTTCCCTACTTGAAGGTGTTAATAAGACAATCAATAATTGTGGTTATTTAGACCAATGACAACTTTGTGAAGAAAACAGTGTAAAATAATACTAAATGCTTCCTTAATGCTTAAAGAAATGCCTAAGAAATAACTGTAAGTCCCAAGGGGCACTTGTATTTTGGATAGTAACCATGATTGTGTCCAATGGTCTAAACAGTCCATTACTTGCTAGATGTTTAATTTTTTGGTACACAGATGAATTTCTTGAATTGTTCTCACCTATTTCGATAATAGATAAGTTTAAATTTCTCAACGAAAATGCAAGATGCACACAGAACAAATATATTGGGCGGGATGGAATTAAGTTATCCAGTGAAAATTTCCTTCAATTTCAAGACATTGAATATCCTCAATTCCAACATCATTTCCATTTCGACTAATGACCAGTTGTGACTTGAGTATAATATAGGGAAAACACACATTTTTGTATCTAGGGAAAATGTGTATCGAATATTCCATATGTGTTATTTTTCTGCAAAACACACAAGAAGAGGACATAGGATATATTCTAAAAAGAAAGTTTTTCCATAATAACCTGACCTACTTACCAAATTTGAGGAATATAAATAATTTGAAAATGCAACAGTATTTTTATTGAGTAAAAATTATCAAGTGTTTTGTAGGTGTGTGGCATATTTTGGAAGTGTCTTAAGCTCTCATTTTCTAAAGCTTCACTCAAAGCCGAAAGAGCTTTGAACAGTGATTAGCAGAAGTCAACTTTTAAGATATCTGTCCTAAGAGTGTGAATCAATCCTAATGGGACCTTCAATATCACATTAGGATATACTCATAGTTATATACTATCCCAATAGTTATGTCTAAATAGTTGCAAAAAATTTTATCTTTACTGAAGTATTTTTAGAATCAGACAGTAAATGTCTGAATTACTTAAAACATTTTAGAATATATTTCCTTTTAATTCTGACAACAAAAAAATGTGCTGTAGACATTTGTGAGTCTTGTGGTTTCTAAGAACACTTCCTAAAAGTTTGATTCTGAAATATATAGCTTGTTTATTTATGTGATTAGGATCATAATAAATACACTTTCAGAGATATCTTAAAACAATGTTTTTTTTAAAAATTAACACTGAACCACCCTGTATTTTTTAATTGCTTTCTGAAACAATAAACTGCATTAGTTTTTAAGGTCATTCTGTGCTCCCTTTAAAACATTGGAAAATCTGACCTAAATACTCTTTATGTGCTTTGAAGCTAACCATGAATTAAGAGAGCACATTTTGAACAAGGAGTAGATATTCTAATTCCTCAAAGAATACCTCTCTGTGTAAATGGCTTTTTATTAGAACAAGCCAAGCTGGATGTCAAAATCTAATGGGAGGTATATATAAAATTATCATTTTGGTCAACATTGATGAGGTTAAAATATCAAAAATATTGCAGTATTTGTGCATGGAGTCATTAAAAGTAAAATAATCTTTTTGTGGAAAATTTACATAGGAATGGTTCTACTCAAGTGAAAAAGGAATCCACTGCAACTGCAGGAATAGGAAATTATTGAGAAAACAGAATTTAGGGTCTGATTTTCTTTTGGTAGGAAGGCCGGAAGTCAGGAGCTATTCAGGTAGAACTAGACATAAGATTGAGTCAGTTGTCTTTTGGAATATATTAGAAAAGAAAATAAAACATGATACTCATTACACTTTCTGTATTCTAACCTACTAGAATACACAGTGCTATAAATTAAAAGTAAATATAGGACTAATTTTTTCTTGGAGCCATTAATTACATTGCCTTTAGTGTGAACAGTCAAACAAGAAACTTTCATTACTGCTGCCATAGCAGCCTGCTATTGATCCATCACTGCCTTCCTAATGCAAAAATAATGGTTATTGTAGGATATGCGCTAACACCTCAGATGATGAATGGCAGTCATATTTTAAAGATATCAAAGGTAATATCTGCCATTATTGGTCCTAAAGAACAGTAGGAAGAGAAAGGGAGAGAAGAGCTTAATAAGAGAACTTTAAAGATAATATTGAAATGACTGTATCCATACACAAGGAAGAAGAGAAAGTCAATTAAAATTTTCAGAATTAAATTACCAGACCAAAGAAGAAAAAAGTAACTAAATGAGCTCAAAATTACTTTGGAACATGACAGTTTAAGAAAAGCCTAGCTATGCCCATGAAGGTAGTAGGTGGAGACTCAGAGATATTCAATGGCTTCAGAAGTAGTACAGTTTGCTACTTTGGTATTTTTAAACTTGGTGAGTGTTAGTCAGGTGTTAAAATAGAGAAAATAGATATTCCTGATGATAATGACTCATCCAAACATGGTGAGAGTGGCATAGAAAGTTTTCTTCTAGCATTTTTTCAAATAGGAGTAGGTATAGGTCACTGAGGATGGGAGAAACAGAAGAGAATTTCACTAATGACCACAGAGCTATTGGACAGTGCTTATGTTACTCAGCAGAATACAGATTCAAGTTCGGTCTCTGGTGATAATAGATAAGGATCTGTGCTGGTTAAGATGTTGAGGAATACATTCAGTGCAGGTGGCTCTGGGTGCAGCTGCAGTGGAGCTGCAGGTTGAGCTCTGGGTGACAGGAACTCCAGGCAAGAGGCCTTGAACTGCTGACCTTTGCTTAACAAAGGGCATAGGGACCTGCAGCCAGGGGCCTAACACTCAGAGACACGTCTGGAACTGAGGACCCCAGACTTTCCTGTGCTTAGACTGAGAGGTTATTAAGAGACAGGGGTGTCCTTTGTTCAGGCTCCCTCCTTGGAGCCACCCAGCTCAATCTGTTATTTTGTTTTTTATATATTAAACAATTTGAAGGATCTTAATGTCTGAGACTCTGCTGTGGGAAGTCTAGGGTTAAGTCAGTGAGGAAGCCTTGCCTGACAGTGTCAGTGGTGTGTGCAGGGAGTCAAGAGGGGAACCCATCAGGTCACTGGAGCTACCAGATGCAAAGAGGCCTCAGTCCTAGGTCAGGTACTGGTGACTCTTGGACGGTTGGACAGGGAAGTTTCCTTAACAAAGGGAGGTTTTGAAGTCTGTCCTTCCTATGGAATAACCCTGCATGATTTGGTTAAGATGTGCAGCTCCAACACAGGAGGGAAGCTAGAGGACATCCGGCGTTAAAAGACATCTATTTTCAACCTTGTCCATTTTCAACAAGTTTGCCCTTTTCCTTTGCACTTCCTTTGTGTATGGAAGACATTGCATTGTTCTCTTTAGTCTGGTGACTCCATGTGAAGGGGTTTAACTATTCCCATCAATACAGTGAAGATTCTGCCTGTCAAAAGCACACATGCTCTCAGTGTGCTGTAGTATGCCATGCACATTCTGTATGACACTTTGAAGACCTCAGTCTCCATGCCTCCTCAACACTATGATAAACAGTACATTTCTTTCATAAAACACACACTGAAAGAGAGGGAAAATTGCTGTTACTGACAGTAAAAATTTTATCAATCAGTACGTTTTATCTATTCTAGTTTTAAGAGTAACTACATAAAATGCATATTCATTTGAGACAAAATTTGTGAAGAAACAAAATCTATAGAGCAACCTGTAAGTAGATGGACAATATAATTTCTTTAAGTGCATTTTTTTTAATATAACTAATTACATATGCCTACCTGGTTATATGCTTTGCTGAAGTGATTAATTTTAAATTCCCTGAATATTTCTTCGCAATAATTTACATTTCAGAAGTCATAGGGCTCTGCAGCCGTAGGTAGGTGGCCGCCAGCAGGGAACCATGCCTCTGCTTTCCATACATGCAGGTCTCCAGGCAGCCCCCAGGCAGCTTGTCTAGGTTGGTTCCCCTGTGGCCTGAAGTCTGCTCCCTCAGCACTCGCTCAGCGCTCTTGGACTCTGCTTTCACATTCGCTGTCCATTTGAACAACAAATCCTGTCGTAAGGATGGCCTTGGGGGCTATTCTCAGAGGACAGTCTAGACATACATTATTGTGTACAGTCCATCTCTTTTGTATACAAGAGAGAAAGAGTTCAGTGAAGCTTTTTCCTAATCGCCATGTAGCATACTGCCAGGCAAAAGGCAGGATAAGAATGGCATTATGTATTTTATATAGGAACTAGGAACATGAAGTGATTATTCCTTTATCTCTGCTATCTCACTTGCTGTTGTACCATTCGTGTACTGTGTACTCAGTTGCTCCTGTTCACTCAAGATGCAACTTTGAAAATTCAGGACTGCTTTTTTGTCAGCTGCAGTGTTTATTACAAAATAATGCTAACTTTCCTTCATCCAAAACTATTTGTAAACAGCAAGTGCTCTATACTTACTCTATAGAGAAAAATAAAACTAAGAACCAGACACCTCTTACGATTTTAAAGGACAACAAACTGCTGCTTCTAGGACATTATTAATTCTCAGCCATATTTGAGGGTAAAAAGTCATATTTTGTCGGTCTCACTAGCCCACTTGTAGGTGTTTATATTAACAGATAAAGAGGCTGCCACATACTTCTGCTGATTTGTTGCAGAGTTACAGTGCTTTATAAAGGAATTGCCATGTTTGGTGAGAGATGTCTACATTTTCAAGGGACAGGAAGAGTTGTCTGAAGTGAGTGTTCAAGGTGCCTAAATATTAGAAAGAATTCTGTGAGGAAAAATTTTCTTAAATACATCTTTGAGGCAAAAAACCAAAAAAAGTGAAACTAACTCATTGTCACCAGCATGGAAAAGAAAACACAGTCATCTATTATCAGCATATTAACTGAAATATTGGAAGCGTAACAATTCTAGTTATGAAGAACTTTGAGTAAAAGGATAGAAATTTTAAATCTAGGAATTCTATGCATGTTTAGTTTTATCGAAAAACTTGTAGACAACTCCCCATGCTTCTTTCATCACTACTTGATACACAAGTGGCCAAGAAAGACAATTGTATCATACCTGGGATGCATTAGGCCAGCAGGTCTAGGGCAGATGATTCTGCCCCTCAACTCAGTCCTGATGAGGCACCACTTGGAGCACTGTGTCCAGTTCTGGGCTCCTCAGTACAAGTGGGAGATATGGAGCTTCTGGAGTGAGTCCAATAGAGGGCTACAAAGGCAACTGGAGCACCTTATTCATCCTAAATACTTGTTCTGGGAGTGTGTGCAGACATTTGAGTTGTGATGCTATCAGGAAGCTTTACACTTAAATTCTGAGAAGATTCCTGAAATAGGCGCCCACCAGTGTATTTTCTGTGTTCTCAAACTCAGTCCAGAAATTTATCTACAAGAAGTTTATTGGATTGATCAGAAAGATGGAGACAGCTTCTATTTTCTTCCAATGCACTGCTCCAGGTCCCTCCTCTTCCAATGGCTGATTTGCATTTGGAATTTGAACTCAGTTATTGTTCTTGCATCCTCAAAACTGAGTTAAAAGATATTTTCAGTTGGGGTCTGTGGTCGGAAAATATGCCCTCTCTGATACACATTCTCAGACAGACCTCTTAATCTCTCCCAGGTCAGGTGTTTTACTTTACAGAAAATCCTCAACTATTTTGCTCTTTTTTCTGGTTTTCCCGTATATGTGATTAGACACATAGAACAGGTGTTCTCATTATTTCATCCATCAGACTTTGATTCAGCAGGGTTTGAACATGGTCTTACTAAAAATTGTGATTTATACTGAAGAAACAAGTAACTTATAAAAAATGATGAAAATAGAAGAAACAAATATCTAGTCTTATTATATATTATTATTATTATTATATCTAATAATATATAAAACTAATACTGCTACTAATAGTATTCAAGATATTATAGTGCAGGTAAGGTACTGCGTTGGAAAATTCAGAGGTGTATTTTATAGGGCTATGAATGTGCATAAACTTCTGTAACATAAAGGAGGGAAAATATAAATATCTCAGGAGAATGAAAACCCCTGAAAGTGTCTCTCTTAGTGACTGAAAAATTAACTTGAGCTTTAAAGCTCTAACTTTGCCTCTGCAGATATTAAATGGAGGTGTGACAAACATGGGCTTTGGTGCAATTCCTTTTTTACTTTACAGATGTGGAAGCTGTTTAGGAAATAAATTGCAATATAATGTAAATATGTTATTTCTGCAAGGTATAATTTACAGACCTGGTTGCAACTTGGTTATAACGCACTCTTAAAAGTTTTAAGTTGTAGGGTGTTATGATGCAAACTGGAGGCTTAGGCAGTGTCTACATTTCAATTAAGCTGGAATCACCTCTTTAGGCGGATATTTAAATAAAAGTAATTTATTTATACTTCTCTTTACTGCACTGATCCGCTAGTGTGTTTCACTGAAAGCAGATCTGTACCAAACAACATCAAATGGGATTAAGGTCTGTTATGTCAGTGACCATCTTAATATATGAAAGTTAAATTTTTATTATGTTTGATAAAGTAAAAATTATATTAATTTCTAATTCTACAGCAAACTCTCGTACAATTTTTTTTTTTTTACTCCTGTTTACCTAAATTAAATATTCTTAAGGTTCTGCCATTTGGTTGTCAATTGTCCGCTTTTGGTCCGACTTGATTTCACTATTCTTGTATCATGAACCTACTAGTGCTGAAGTTTCCCAGGCTGAACCAAAGGACATATAATGACATTAAAATTTTTTTATTTTGAATAGACTAAAAATATATTTCTTAAATTAAGGGATCACTTTCAGTCCTGGGGGAGTTTCTTTTTGAAACTCATATGAGCAGGAGAAAAAAATGTTAATTGAATCTTCTCATTTACACCTTCCATCTGTTTTTTGTTCCAGCTGCATCTGCTTAGATATTTGAGAAGCAGGTCAAACTAACGCTTAATGGGTCTCAGCTGATTATTGCAGTAATTGAATAAAATTGCTACAAGCAGAAAGAAGAATGGGAAAGACTGCTTACATTCTTATATTAAATGGAAAAAGTTTAAAAGAAATTTTCTTGGATTTAAAGGCTATCAAAATCAGTTGTGGAAAAATTGCATAATTCTCTTCCATAGGGAATTTAGTCTCCTTCTTTTTTTAAGCTTTGTAGAATTTTGTCATTTGTTTCCAAATAGTACTTCTTATTGAGAAGTTTTCGTTTTGCCTATATTTTTCAGCAAGTAAGATGCTTAAGTTTTTTCTTCTTCTGAATCTGACTTTTCTGTCTAGTATTCTCTCTTTTGCCTTTTCTAATTCTGTGTGTTTAAATATTTTTATATTTTATATGCACTCTCGTAGTCTGCATAGTGTGTCTGAAGATATACGATATGATTTTTTTAAATGGTATTTAACTTCTACCTTTGGAAAACTAACCCCTTTACTTCATGGACTTAGTGTTGTAATTGCAGTAGCTTAATGATGTAAGTGAAGCATATTGTTTAGATATGTAAAAGATATTTCTTTCCTTTCCAAGAATATTATTCTGTTATGAAGGAAAGTTTCAGGTTTGTATCACCTGCTTTATATTTCAAGAAAAAAATTATAGTTTCCTAAGGAAGGAAGATTTACTCTTTTCACAGGTAAGATTTATATTCTCCAACTTTTTCCATCTAACAGTTAGTTTTGTTGATTACTTCTTTAGCAGATTTTGAGAGACAAACACCAGTAGAAATTAATTAATTCCACCGCTGGACCGCATTCACAAAATCAAATATTTATAAATATGTATGTAATTATAGTTAATATACCAGCTAAGTCAGTCTGAGCGTATTAATACTTGGCTATCCTGTGAGAACTTGTCCAATGTAAAAAGAATATTTGTGAACATGCTGAAGATCTGCCACCTATTTCTTACTCACAGTGATCTCTGCTGACTAAATGTTTGCAACTCAGTGGAAGTGCATTATGCTCCACAAAAGAGTGGGCCACTCTTACAGAGAATCCCGTGTGAGTAAGAGGAGGAGAAATTGTGGTAGAGGCCACAAAGAAGTCAAAAAAGGCTTTGGTGAGGTAAATACTACCAGGTGCATGCAGAGTAAAAACTAATGACGGCTGCTCCGAGCACATTTATCAAAATAGGCACGTAGGTGGGCAAAGGTGGTGGCGTGTGCATGTCTGAACAGATTGGTGAAGGTGGACAGGAATATCCTTCACCTGGTGGGGCTCAGAGGTGTATAAACGGGAGTACACAAAAAATCTAGACATGGAACTAAGCTAAAAGAAAGTTAATGAAAATAGTCCCTTTAACAGGTTTTCTGCGAAAAGTTGGTAATATGAAAAAAAAGCAGTGGTGAAATCTTAAAGATCAAGGTTGGTATGAAGATTACAGAGAGCAGGCTGATGATGAAGAGTTGACAGAATGGCAAATGAAGATGCTTTTCTTGAGCTGAAGTTGTAGACATTTAGCTGATGGTTTGGAAGCCACAGGGTCTGCCTAATATAGAACAAGAAGAATGTTGTCAAATTATTAAAAATATCATATGAGATGAGTGTTGAGTGCCACTGGAATTGGATTAGAAGCTAAGGTTCATATGGTATAGATAAAGTGAGTAAGGAGGAGCACACAAGAAGAGCTAAGTGCCAAGGAATTAATGTGTAACGATTCCGTTCCTTTTCCTCCTATCTTTTTCTTTAAAACCAGGTTCTCTAGCTTCACCTGGCAGTAATAATTATCCTCTATGTTTATTCCTGTTCTGAGACCTCATCCTTTACTAAATGTACCTAAGCATTCCTAAGTATTCTGGTTTACGCAGCTATTTTATAAACAAATGCATTTCTAGATTTCTTTGCATCAGTATAAAGTTTAGTTCATAATATATAATTAGTTAGAATATAAAACACATACTGTAAATACATAGAAAAGAATTTGGGGCTAGTTCAGTACAAAGGGTCAGAATGATGACTGGAGATACAATCACAACATACTTCCTGGGGCTGGGAAGGGAAAGATTTTGAAAAGATTTGGGGTCTTGCTTCAGAAAAGTTTTGAAATCTTAAAACAATGCAAACCTCCAAACTTAAATGAGGATATACTCTGGTCACAGCTCAAATTATGTGTGTTTTAAACATTAACTACATTAATCAAAACAGAATTGCTTCACAATATTGAACCTCTGTTGAAGTGAAACTATGACATTCTTTGAATGCTTCTGTGTTTTCTGACACTGAGCAGACTTACTTCCCTGCACAGAGAGTGAGTCAGAAATGGCAGCTAGACAGAAAGGACATGAGGTCACACTAAAAGAAGGGTATATGGGAAGGCAAGGAAAAAAAGAAAAAAAAAAAAAAAATCAAAAAATTCCACACCACCCCAAAACCCTCAACAAAACCAAGAGTAGAACAAGAAGCCAGAATTTATTCTTTCTGATTACTAACAGTTCCCTTCTTTGCCATGTCTCCATTTTTTTTAGATTCCCATGAAGAGGAATAAAGCAGAGGGCCTGTCTTTTTTCATATAAGATACTCTGCTCCTGTTTATTGAACTACACTCTTTGTCTGACTGATGGAGAAGTAGCAAAAGGCTCACAAGGTTTAGAAGCAGCACTCCTGATATTATTTGTGTTAAGAACACTCTTAGAAGCCTCTACTCTTCTTCTCACCAGGTACCTCAGTGCTGAATGCAGAGAAGTACCTCTTACATCAAATGCCCCTTACAGTTTTTGTCCTTTGGAACGAGTTTTATCAAAAGGTGCCGCAGAAGAGGTAAAAAATAGAGGGTTAAATTAAGTCCTAGTGGAATTCTCAGGTTTAGAGAGTCATGTCCATAGTTAATCTGATGTCTTTTTTACATATCAAGTACTCATCAATACGGACACAGAGTAGAAGTTGCAAAGATAATTTTTTGGACTGTAAAAAACATGTTACCAATGAAACACTCTACTAATATCTAGCAGAGACCTTGAAATAATTTTCTCATTATTTTGAAATGTTATCATTTTTTCACACACCCATTTTCAAGTGGTCTTTAATATTTGAAAAAAGCTAAATCCATCTTTTAAATATCTATTTTTCATGATGACAATAATCAGAGCTACCAACATTTTGAACTGATAAAAGTTTTGTTTTTAACCGCAGCCAGCCACTGGATTGCTCCCCCACCAGAGGGAGTGGGCAGAGAATTGGAAGGGTAAAAGCTATGCAAATCATGGTTCGAGATAAAGACATACTAGGGAAAGCAAAAGCTGCACACATAGACAAAGCAAATCAAAGAATTAAGTCACCACATCCCAGGGGCAGGCAGGGTTCGGCCATCTCCAGGAGAGCAGGGCCCGATCACACTAAAAGTGACTTGTGAAGACAAACTCCAACACTTCCAATGTCCCTGCCTTCTTCTCCCCATTTTATATACTGAGCATGATGCCACATGGTCTGGAATACCCCTTTGGTCAGTTGGGGTCAGATGTCCCAGCTGTGTTTCCTCCTAGAAAAGGCCTTGCCTCTGTGTAAGCCCTACTCAGCGATAACAAAAACATCTCTATATTATCAACACTGTGTTCAGCACCACACCAGCCACTGTGACAGAAATTAACTCTACACCAGCTGAAACCAGCACATACATTTAGCTTCCTACTAAAGCTCAGTCTTTCACACCTATAAAGCAAATAAAGAATGTGATTGTTATCATGATTTTGCATCATGAACAGAAATTGTTCATAATGGCTTTTATAATCAGGATACATCCAGTAGAGTTTTGACATCTAATTGAAAGAAAAGGAAACCATCTGTTCTAGAACTGACATTGCACAGTCAGTGCAGATTATATTTATATTTATTTATGCATTATATATTTATACACATTTATTAAGAAATATGGCTGATTTCCTTATCAGACTTCATGCACACATACCAGAATAACACGGAACAGATACTTGTATGACAGTATCTGTGGGGAATCAAGTTGGTCTTTACTTTCCTGTTGCTCCTGTTTATTGATTGCATTTATTACATTTAGGGGCATGATCCTTTGTTTTGATGGTTGTAATGGCACATCAAGAAATTTTAATTAGTACCAGAATTTCAACACAACACTCACTTTTTCTTTTAGCTGCAAAAAGTACAAACTACCAGAACCACTTCTTTGTTTCACTTGTGTCTCCCTTGGGGTGAGTAAGGGGGAGGAGTTATTCTCCTTCACTGTGCAAATCAGGAATGAGACTTCTGATAATGTTATGGGAGGACTCTGAGTTTCCTCCTTCCTTCTTGGCACTTGGTCTTGTTCCCACTTCAGCCTTTTTTGTTTGTTTTTATTTCCCCACTAGTATCCCTCCCTCTCTTTCCTAACAGTTGTATTTCAAACCAGGCCGTGTGAATTTTCTAAGGGCATGTACAAACTTTGGTTGGCCCCTCTCCAACCTACTCTCTTCTCGGGATATTATATTTCTACAGCTTTTGTTAATCATGTGATTATAGCACTTCACTGCGCTAGGTATTTGAAAACTGTTAAAATAAAAAAGCCAAAGGTCTTACCTCTCCTTATGTCATTTGTCGGTGCCCATCTGCTTTACTCTCCTTGGTTCCTCAAATGGTCTCATGCAAGGTCTGCAGAGGCATCTGATGGGAGAACAGAAGAAAACAGGAGTATTGTGAACCTTCTGAAGGTGCAACTGCTGTGCAGAAATACCAAGGTAAAAAAGGGATTGAAAAAACTGAGAAATTTCTTGCTCCTTATGACGCACAACACAAATTAAAAATTTATTTTCACTTGCTTCCTGAATGTTTAGGGTTTACTTCTGGGACTTCTTTTCTGTTACTCTTTTTGCTGAAAATATAGTAGGAGCTTAAAGACAGGACTTTATTGAATAATTTATCATTCCATTTTCATTATTATTCTTTGACTTTGCATTCATTTATAACACATGGCTGTAATTCTAACTTCAAATAGATCTGATAAAAATGTGTGAAGGAAACAATCATTTGCAGAGAGACGGTCTTGAAACAAGCCCCAAATAAACACATTCTGAAAACACCATTTGGATCCTCTTCCAAATATCATATTTGGTAGTTTGTTTCAGTATGTCACCCTGCATATCCTGCTTATCCCCCTCAGTGACATAACAGGAGAAAGCTGCCAACAGGTTGAGAACATATTTCTGTAATTTACAGGGCAGTTCAAGCCACAGAAAAATTGCTGTGAAGCTTGCTCTTCAAGGTAAGCACTAGTCAGCCAAATATTTTCACACATACTTGTTGTGGTGGCCCAGCTCACTTTTGGGCTGCGTGTCAATCGGGGCATCCAGTGGGTGGATTTCCCCGCCTCTGACAGTAACTCTGAGGGCGGGTTGGAAGATGGTGCTGTGGGAAGCACTGATGTTTAAACCACATCCCCCTGGCTGTCACTTCCGAGGATGACTTCTCCCTCACTCTAGAAACCTCTTTGTTACTCAGTTGTCTATTGGATTTTACATTCATGTTTATTCATTCTACCTGTTGCATATTCAATTAGCATCTAGAAAGTTCAGTTCTGTTGTATTCTTCATTGTCTTTTTTAAATAAGACCCTCCCTATGAACGTTCTAATTGAGTACCTGCCACCACGTGACCTTTCCCTATTGGTTTGTCCCTTGTTCCTCCCCTTCTCCTCCCTCTGTATAAAAACCCTGTTTAACTGTCACTTACTGCTTTCTGTAGCTTGCTGACCTTGTGGCTGTGTTCTCCCGGACCTAGGCCGGGGAATAAAGACTTGGATCTCTGGTACAAAGAGTCCCTCTCTCTTCCTTTACCTCTGCCGATTGCAACTGTAGCACCAGACTGCTGCCAGCTCCACACCGAGGCTTAGAGCAGACTGCTCTCTCCAGAGCCTGACACACAACTGCTGAGCTGCAGATTGTCCTGCTTCCAGGACACTTCAAGCAGGTTGCCTGCTTGGCTTCCAGGTGGTCAAGCGGTCAGCGACACATGCTGAACATTAATCCTTAAGCTTATTCAATGAAGTTCTTACAGACTGACAATGGAGCACATTTGTCTTCTTTAATCTGAAGCATTGGTTTGGTTAGGCTGTGGTCTTACTCTTTCATTGCTGGCATTTTTAAGAGAGAAGGAGCTAAAAAAAGTCCAGACAACTTTAACTGTCCTGAATTACCCTCTGATTCTGAAATCATGGAATCATAGAATACCCCGAGCTGAAAGGGACCCACAAGGATCTTCAAAGTCCAGCTGCTGGCCTGGCACACGACAACCCTAAGAAACGTACCCTGTGCCTGAGAGAATCATCCAAGTGTTTCTTGAACACAGACAGGCTTGATACCACGGCTGCCTCCCTGGGGACTTGTTCCGGTTCCCATCCACCCTCTGTGTGAAGAACCTTTTCCTCATACTCAACCTAAACCTCCCCTGACTCAGCTTCAGGCCATTCCCTTGGGATCTTTCACTGGTCACGCAGATGAGATCAGTGCCTGCCCCTCCACTTTCCCCCATGAGGAAGCTTTAGACTGTGATGAGGTTTTCTCTCAGTTTCCTCTTCTCCAGGCAGAACAGACCAAGTGACCTCAGCCACTCCTGACTGCTATGGTACTGCTGACTCCTATTCCATTTGCCATCGTCCAGGACTCCAAGGTCACCTTCTGTGGAGCTGCTCTCCAGCCTCTTGTTCCTGAGTCTGTATTTACATTTCCCATATAAGAGTGTATGGACATGTTTGAAAAGTAATTAGTATGACAAACGATGTAGAGAAAAATCAGATAACATTATTAACAGTGGTGAAAATTTTTAGAGCAATTCCACTTCCAAAAGTAGTTGGTTAGATGACAGGAATAACAGTCCATATTTTATGATCTAAGTCTGCTGCTAAGTGGAAGGATTTTTAAAATCTGTGCTATTTCTAAGTAGCTTTCATGCTATACTCAACTATTCACAAGGTGTTTGAACCATGTGTGTCTTCATTACTATTGTTAAATTTTAAAACATAAAACTAATTAATCACGTTAGTTTTCCTCAAATTCCTTTCCATTTGTCTGGCATTTTTTGAGCATCCTGTGTCTTTTGAATGTCAAATACCTGCACCCGGTAAACCAAATGTAGTGATGTGCTGTACTGTTACTGCTTTCCAAAATCAAATGAACTTTGTTTTGAAAACTCCCTGCCACACAATCCTTTCATTTATCTTGGAATAAAATCTTATTATTTTATTTCTGTCATATATTTTTACTAATGCTATTATAGCCTGACTGCATGCTCTCAAGCCAAGCAGAGATAGATTGCATTAGGACCCTGAGCCATTACTGTATGCACTCCCCCAGCACACAGTCCTGCTGAGTGAGCTTACAATTTTGTGGGACTGAGCTTCTGCTGACAAACACCTAATGCCCTTAACACTGAAGAAGTCCTTCCTTACCCTTTGGCTGTGGGTGGGCCTCCCCAAGCTCCAGGAAGGAGATCTATTAGGTGTGGTCAGAAAATTTTGCCTCTTTGATTCTTATTTTGGCATGATGCACTAACAATCTGGCTGTACTGCCTGGGATTTAGCATTATTTGAAGAAGAATTGAGTATTATTTGAGGAAACAGGCTTTGCTGCCAGTTGCTCAGCTTTGCAGTTCTAAAGGATGACTTTCCTACACCTTCCCTATTAACATAAATAAGCAGGAATAAAATGAAATTCCTTGAGACACAAAGCGAGGAATGCTACCAAGGTTCTTTGAAGGCTCTTTGGGTATCCAAATATCACAAATTAAGCAGGTGAGGCAGAAAGCTGGCTTGTCTGAACAGGAATCTTCTCTTGGAAATAAGGCAAAAAAGGAAAATGCATGTCCAGTGGAAGTAAGATTGCGGGATATGAGAAGAATACAGAGATGCTGTTTGTCACTGCAGGAAGAAAATTTGTGTGGCCAAAGCTTAACTGGAGTTTAAGCTGTCCGATGTGGGGGACAATAAAAAGACTTTTTTCAAATATATTGATGGCAATAGGCAGTGTAAAAATAATATCAGCTCATTACATGATAAGGGTGGTTACCTCAAAAACAGGGACATGGACACAGGTGTTTAATACATTTTTTGCCTCTGTCTTCAACATAAATGATGGAACAAGGGGGTCTCAGTGCCCTGAGCTGGAAGACCATGACTGTACAAAAAATTATCAACTCCCATCAACTCTGAAACGGTGCAGTAGCAGCTGCTGCAGCTGGATCCCTACAAATCTATGGGGCCTGATGGGATTCATCCCAGGATCCTCAAAGACCTGGCTAATGTAATTGCAAAACCTTTCTCAAATGATTTTTGAGTGGTCTTGGGAATCTGGAAGGGTGCCAGCTGACTGAAAGCTGGTGAATGTTTTCCTGATTTTCAAGAAGGGCAAGAAAGAGGAGCACAGAAACTACAGGCCTGTCAGTAGCTACAGTCACTACAGTACCTGGTAAAATTCTGGAGAACATTATTGTGGGGGTGACTGGAAAACATTTGAAAGAAAATGCAGTCCTTGGTCACACACATCTTCATGAGAGGAAAGTCCTGATTACCGAATCTTACTTCCGACAAGGTAACCCACCCAGTTGATCACGGGAAATCAGTTGATGAGATCTTCTTGGATTTCAGTAAAGCATGTGTTGCTGTCTCTCACTGTATCGTTCTTCTTACCTTTCCAGCTCACAGCTGGACAAACACACCCTGTGATGGGTAAGCAACTGGCTCACAGGTCAGGCACAAAGGGTTACATTGAACGGGGTGACATCAGACTGGGGACCTGTGACCTGTCACAAGTGGGGCTCTTTCGCAGGGTGGATCCTGGCTGCCCTCGGCCGAGGATGCTGGCTTCCTGTGAACCCCTAGCTGGGGGTGCTGCTCCAGGGTGAAGTCTGGGTACCTCACACTGAGGCGAAGCCGCTCACAACGAGAGGCGAGGCAAGGCGCAGGGTAGAAAGAGGCGAAGGAGGCATAGGGTGGTGAGAGGGGGTCTCCCCCGTGGTCTCCTTTACTGTAGAGAGGGCAAAAGGATGCACAAGGGAGAAATGTGGAAGGAGAATGCCAAGTAACACAGGGTGTGCAGGGGGTTTTAAGGGAGGTACAAACTGGGAGGAGTCAAGGGCAACAACCAATGGAGTATCAGACAAGGGGAGGGTACAGAGGTCCAAGGGCCAATTGAAAAAAACTGAGGGGAGGGTACATCCAACAACAACCAATAAAACATCGAACTAAACAGACCCTTCTGGAATGGTGGGTGGGTCTCAGACCTCAGTCCCACCTTCAGGAGCCTCCTCCAGGGAGGAGTTTCCTGCCTCTGAGTCAGAGTCCTGGTGGCTGACAGTTGCAAGGACTGAGGGTGAGCCCACCACAGGGCTCTGCAGGGCTCCATCTTCGGGCCTGAGTTCTTTGATTCTGCACCTGGGATGGGGCAGCCCTGGATGTACAGACAGACTGGGGAATGAGAGGCTGGAGAGCAGTGCCATGGAAAGGGCCCTGGGGGTCCCAGTCAGTGGCAAGTTGAACATGAGTCAGCAGTGCCCTGGCAGCCAGGAGGGCCAAGCGTGTCCTGGGGGGCGTCAGGCACAGCATCGCCAGCCGGGCAAGGGAGGGGATTGTCCTGCTCTGCGCTGCTCTGGGGCGGCCTCACCTCGAGTGCTGGGGGCAGCTTTGGGTGCCACCGTATAGGACATGAAATGATTAGAGAGAGTCCAAAGGAGGGCAGCAGAGATGGTGAAAGGCTTTGAGAAGATGTATGAGGAGCAACTAAGGTTACTTGCTCTGTTAAGCCTGGAGGAGACTGAGGGGAGACCTCATTGCAGTCTACAACTTCTTTATGAGGGGAAGTGGAGGGGCAGACACTGATCTCTGCTCTGGGGTGACCTATGACAGGGCCTGAGGGAACAGCCTGAAGTTCTGTCAGGGGAGATTTAAGTGGGATATTAGAAGAAGGTTCTTCACCCAAAGAGTTCCAGCCAGGCACTGGAACAGGCTCCTGAGGGCAGTGGTCATACCACCGGGCCTGAGAGAGTTCAAGAAGTATTTGGACAATGCTCTTGGGCACATGGTGTGATTCTTGGGGATGGTCATGTGCAGGGCCAAGAGTTGGACTCAATGATCCTTATGGGTCTCTTCCAGCTCAGCATGTTCTGTGATTCTGTGATCTTTTTCCATTAAAAAAAGACTCAGTCTTGAGGTACACAGAGGTGGCAGCAGTAAATTCTATAACCGGGTGCTGCATCCAGGGGTAAGGGGAAACCCAACAGAGAGCATAGAGCCCAACCTGAAGGTGGCAGCTCTAGCAAGGGAAGCTGATGCAGCTTGGGCTTAGAAGGAGTTACTGCCCCTGGGTAGAGTTGAGACCAGGGAGGGCAAACAACAGTCAAGAGGGTGCAATGGTTTGTGCAGGAGGGCATGTGAGAAGGTCCCTGCACGCTGCCTGTAGTGCCACAAATCAGGGAAGTGCTCTAGATCCCTGTAAGGATGGTGAACACTCACCTCAGAGTTAAAACCAGTGTTTCTGAAGAGAAAGCCCCTGTGACATCTTATATTTACACTCAGATGGAGTAGATAAGGAAGCAGACTTAGTACAGCCAGTAGGTAGTAATAAATGCACAGACCCTTCTACTAGAAGAAAGGTGAGTACCTGCAAAAAATGTGCACATATCTGTTGCATCAGCTGTCTGAGCTGAAGGAATCAGTTAAAAGGCTGTGTGCTATTAGAGTGACCAAGATTGGGATAGACAAGTGGTTTCAGAATCGTGTTCCTGTGAGGGACATCACCAAAAATACAGCAACTTATGACCCACACAAACAGCATTCTGCTTCAATCTGCACCCTTTGATTTTTTATGATCAAAACCAGATATGAAGCTTTAACCCGTGAGCAAGGTCTGCAAGGAGAAACTGTACCCGAAACACACAGAGTATACTGCCAAATGGAGCAAGAGGACGTGGTGGGCTACTCTGTTACGAGATATTGAGGTGTGCATCTGCTGGCCTGGCAGGGAATCACTAGGGGTACACTGCATTCTGGGAGATAAGGTCCAAGACATTTTGCCTACAAATCAGTGGGCCCTTAAAATATCCACCAGAGGATGTTAAGAAGGTTGACTTTATTGTGAGGCCATTCTCCATAATCTTGGAGATATCAAACAGATTGAAGGATATCTCAGAAGAATGGAAGAAGGCTAATGTCACCCCAATTAACCAGAAGGGCTTAGGAGAGGATCCAGGAAATTATAAGCTCATGAATTACTTCAGTCTCTGGGAAAGTTATAGAATGAATCCTCCTGGGGACTGTCACAAGTCAGATGAAGCGTGTGACTGGGAAAAGCCATCATGGATTCACCAAGAGCAAATCGTGAATGTCAAACCTGATTGCCTTCTATGATAGAGTAACCTGATAAGCTGACATGGGACAAGCAGTGGACATGGTCTACCTGGATTTCTCCAAGGGTTTTGGTATGCTTTGTCACAGCCTCCTCCCAGAAGAACTGCGGCATTGCAGTCTAGTGAAGTGGTGCATGCAGTGGGTGGGGAACCGGCTGACAGGCAGCACGCAGAGGGTGGTGGTGCATGGCTCCTTTTCACACTGGCAGCCTGTCACAGGTGGGGTTCCCAGGGATCAGCTTTGGGCCAAGCACTGTTTGATTTCTTCATAAGTGATCTCTGGTGGGATCCTGATGAACCCTGATAAAAATCTGCTGATGATACCAAACTGAGTGAGGAAGTGGACACTTTGGAAAGGAAGCTCATCCTGCAGGAAGACCTTTTCACATGGAGTTGCATAAAAGAGCCTAATGGGCACAAGCTGCTCCTGGGGAGATTCCAGTTGGACGCAAGAGGAAAATTTTTCATAATGAGAACAATCAGCTGTAGGATCACTTCTCACCAGGGAAGTGGCGTGCTCTCCAATGTTGAACACTTTAAACATCCATGTGAATAGGGTGCTGGGCCATCTTGTCTGGACTGTGCTTTTGCCAGGATAGATTGGATGACATGATCCTTGATTTCCCCTTCCAACCTGGTATTCTCAAAGGCCATAATCAGGTAGAGAGCATGTTTTCAATTTCTGCTAATGCCTTCAGAAAAGTACGTTAAATTATTGGAAATACCTTAATACGTAAATGTATTTATAGATTTATACATTTTTGTAAAGAGAAACTACATACTGCCTGAAAATCATAGTTGAATCTCTTTTTTGCTTGTTTTTTGTCCCAGAATTTTCCCAGATTAACCAGGCAAAATCAGGTTAAAATGTTGAATATGATTCAAAAATACAGCTTTTTTTTCTGCTCATATTTATGATCAGACAACTACTGATTTCCCTCTTCTATTTTGTTCAAAATGTACTGTTTATTAAAAAAAACCCCTAAACATTCAGAAAGCATGAAAACTTGTACCTGATCTCTTGCTTCTCCTTGATATATTTAACTTGTATTGATTTAGAATTTTTTTCTGTTTTGAAACTTTCTTTGAGTTTTTAACTTCCTGCCTGGCGACTGCTGGCTACTGAAGTGCTGAGCACAGCACTTGCTGCGAACCAATAAAAAGTCAAAGACTTGATGTCAGGCTCTCTTAGACTTATTTAATCACTATGAGTGGAGAAGAAGACAGATTTTGATTAAGACCAGCTAAACCGATCAATAAAGTCCTTGAACTTGCATAAGTCACTACTGGTTACTTTCAATAACAGTGATGGCCTGTACCTAGGAAGAAGTATCCTTCTGTTAGGATCTTTACATATGAGACGTGCATGTGGACATCCGCTGAATGCTTCTGTTAGAGAGTGCATTATATTTCTTAACAGTCCATTGCTGTTGCTGTTGGGGGTATAGCTTCAGCCAATTTCTTTTGCACTGAATCTCTGAGAAAACTGAACTGGAAAATGACACTCAGAAACTACATATAAACACAAAATGACATTAAATATATAGTGAGCAACATGACAACCTTGAAATGTGCAATTTTCACTAATTCCATTCTTGATATACTAGTACAAGTTCTAACAGGGGAGAAGGTCAGGGTGGAGGTGCACTACTTCAGGATCCTCTAGATCCATTCGATATGAGACTTAAACAAACAAGAAATTACTTTCATTGATTAAATGCAGATTGAATTAGTGGGAAAAAATGACAGGCCTTGCTAAGGTTGTGTCCCCCAGTCATTGTTTAACTCAGCGTGACAGATTCAATCTGCTCAGCCCAAAGGAAGGCCAAAGATGTCACTCACAGACTCTGCACAATACTACAGCCATAGAAGAGCAAAATCGAAAAGTTGCACTTTATCAACTCACAGCCTGGAGCCACTGTTCTCATTCGGGTTGTGTTAGCAGAACAATGAGCTACAGCAGGCGCAAGGCCGCTCCACATAATAATTATAGGTATCCCACAGGCAAAGCTCTTGTTGCTTTTAAGACTTGACAGAATGTGTCTTGTAGGCATGACCTAGCAGATGGGGGACTTTTTTCTTTCATCTTTTCCAAAAAGCCACCTAGGAGAAACATATAAAGAATCCTGATAAGGGATGTATTTTCTCCTAAACAGGTAGGTTGATTACTATAAGCTGCTCTTCTTTTTCATTCATGCTTAAAATAATTGGAGATTACCTTAGTAGAAGGAAGTCAAGTATAGCAACAGAAACAGGGATAGACCTTTTGCTCTATCCTGCTAATTTGTGTCACCTACTGCACTGCCTTATGTATTGATGGTAGAAAAAATGAAGCAGAAAATTAAGTCTGAAAGGCATTTTTGTCCTGCTGTCACTTTGTACAACATTTAGTTCAGTTGACATGACACTGTGCCTTTTGTTACATAAAACTGTCACATTGTCCCCTTCTGGTTAGCCACAGTTGCCGACCAAATCAATAATGTCTGTCAAAACTGTCAAATAATGAAAACAGCTAAAAATATCTGTTATAATAGATAATATTTTTATGACCATTAAAAGATACACGCAAAATTATGTCGCCAACAATATGAGCAAAGAAGTAAGATAAACTTAACAATTAGCACAAACTGAAGAAGGATTCTCTCAGATATAGTGTCATGTCTGGACATTTTAATTATTTCCTACTAATTTTTGATGTTTTGGTATGCTACTGATCTTTGAATACAGTTTATGATTCCTGCAGGACACTTAAAACATGTTAGTGTATACATTTGTTTTGTTAGAGTTGTTAGGTACAATTTGTTCTGCTTCAGATTTTACAGATAAAACGTAAACTACTAGCAGCCTGAAAGAGTACAGACGGAATCCAGTGGAAATGCAAAGAGAATGATTGTCTTTTTCAGTCTTCCAGTCTTGCTTGGACCATGGTGGACACAGAAATTTGAGGACAAGAGCAGTAAGATTTGCCAACCATTGTCAACATCTTATGATTGTATTTTCTTTTTACCTTCCATCATTTCAGATTAAAATTCTTGAGATGCTTTTTTGTTTATAGTTTCAACCCAGAAGCTCTGGTAAACATGTAATTTATCTAGAACGTGGAAGAGAAGATTTTTGCACCCAAAAGGCACAGTTTGTCCAAAAGACAACTCAGTGCTGGCATGTGAGATTGAGCCTCCTGGCTGGATACTGCTGAAAGTTACGTAGCCAGATTTGCCTACTGTTCCTCCAAACAGCCACAACCGTAAATATCAGTCCCATCCATGTAATTTTCAAAACGTTGTTTTTTTCAGTATATATTTTTGAGAGTGCCATTTGGACTTCAGACTTAAAAAACTGTGGGCTCTGTGGTTATTTCAGATTCTTTCTGGAAGACCCAGCAGGATATGCAGGATTGGTGTAAATGGTCTCAACTATGTGCAGTTTTGCAGAGAGAAACACATGGATTTGAAAGCCTTTTGTAATTTTTTAACCTGGACAAAGACATTCCTGAATTTTTTTGCCTTCGGTGTTGTCACAAATGTGATGTCAGCCCCATCCTACTAACTAATTATTTTTACCTAGTCAGGGAATTGCATTCGTTCTTTTATGTATACTTTGACCACATACAGGTTGAAGAGGAAAGGAAAGATTAGGGGAAAAAAGCATTCAACAGATCCAAGAACTCTTTAAAGCAAATTCAAATCTATTAAGAGGTTGTCATGTGTCAATAGACGCCAGTAACACGGGAATTCCATTTTTCTTTTTTTCAGCTCAGAAAAGTTTTCTCTGTAAATTTTTTGTCACAGAATTGTAGAACAAATTGGGTTGGACAAGAAGTCATCTAGTTCCAACCCCCCTACAATGCACGGGGACATTCAGCTAGATCATGTTGTTACATGTCATGTCCAACCTGACCTTGAATATTTCCTGGGATGGGACATCTATCACCTCTCCAGTCAACACCCTCATTGTAAAAAATTTCTTCCTAAAATCTAACCTAAATCTGCCCTCTTTGAGTTTAAAAGCATTACCCCTTGTTCTACAGCAGCAAGCTCTGCTAGAAAGTTTGTGCCCACTTTTCCTGTAGGCCCCCTTCAGGTGCTGAAAGGTTGTAGTAAGGTCTCCCTGGATCTTTCTCTTCTCCAGGCTGAGGAACCTCAACAGTCTCAATGTTCCCTCACAGAAGAGGTGCTCCAGCCCTGTGAACATCTTTGTGGCCCTCCTCTGGACCTGTTTCAACTACTCCGTGTCACTATGTTGATGGCCCCAGAGATGGATGCAGTACTCCAGGTGAAGTCTCATGAGAACAGATGGGAAGCATTACCTCCCTTCACCTGTTTCTTTTGATGCAGCCCAGAGTACAGTTAGGCAAAACCCAGAACTCCTTTCACTATTTTCACTCCTTTCAGTGCTGTAAATGTGGAGGTTTTAACTGTGTACACTCAAAATTTAGATATATGCAAACACCTTTTGTTTGTAGCAGTAAAATTATAATAATAGTTTAATTTTCAAGTATTTTTTTAGTTTTGAGGGTGTTTACCCCATCATTTAGATGCAATTCTGGTTTTACTAAATTCATTGATTTAATTCATGAGCTGTAAGATTCCTTAATATAGAGTAAATTAATTGGAATAATTCTCAGTCTGAGAATGTCATAGGTTATGTTTGTAAACTCATAAGGTAGAATAAGGTGTTGAAGTGTTCGTATTCTCTGTGTCCTGTTTAAGATCTTCAAGATACTGTGGTAAACCGCCTTTATATTTCACAAAATTAATTTATTAGACTTTTCAAATTACAGATTTGGTTCATACATTTTCAAGGCTTAAGTCAGCACAAAGACAGAAATTTAATTCTTGTGAACTGATTTCTACTATTTCCCAGAGCAACAGGACAAGAACATCCTGTGACAAGAAAAGCCCAACTGACAAGATTTCATTTCACCTGATTTGATCTAGGATTATATTTTGTAATGTTATATCATATTTGCAAACATATTTGAATTATGTAGCTGCAAAAAGTAACATTATATTTTAGCACGTACCTTGGAGGATTGAAATCTTGAAAGATTAGTATGCTACTGACACAACAGAAGTATGTTCAGAAAAGTGGAGCTTATTCTCTTCTAGATGAGATGATCTGTAACCTTCTCTATTCATAGCTTGGAATACTAAACAAGGAAGTGACTTAATTTTTTTACCTCATTTTTTTTTTATCCCTTGAAAAGAACTTGTGTTGTTGCCAAATCAGTTTTCCACAATGTCTGAAAAAAGCAACCTTCTGTATTCTCATAGAATATGTTTTTTTTGGACCGTGTTCTATTGACTGATGTTGATGAAAATAGGCAGAAAATTTGGCCTGCAAATTTCCCAGTGTTGATACGTATTTCTTGGAGGTCCATGCTCTACAGTTCCTATGAAGGTCTCTGACATTCTTTCCTGTCACTATTTTTCTTTCAGTGTAACTTCAAAAGTGAGGTCTGACACCACTTCCAGAGAAAAAAATTCTCTGAGGGAATCTCCCCTGAATTTTTGTCTGATGGAGATAAGTAGCTATTCTACCTTTTTATTTTAAACTACGAGATGAGATGAGCAAATTGAGTTCCCTTTTACCTTCTGAAAGTGTGACTGACTGGAACAACTCTTCATTTATAAGTTGAATTTCAGCAAAGAAGAAATGAGTAAATCTTCAATTCTGATTAGTACACTTGTGATAATTCCTCTTGTGGTGAGAGCTGAGTGAGCTGAGAGCCATCTTTATGCCCTACTTATTGATGAGCACATTAAAATTTTCGATAATATAAGGTACTTTGACTCCTTGACCACTTGTGCTGCGTTTTAAAGGCCTCATGAGTCACCCAGGAAGCTTCAATACTGAAAACGCACATTCACATTTATTAGATACTTTCTTATGGCCCTTATAAAGGCATCTAAATAGGTTATGTGGCCAAGAGATCTATGGCTCTTGCACAAGGTGTTAATGAAGAGCTGGATTATCTCTAGGACTGACCCAGCTGTGATCAGGAGTGGGAGGGAATGATGTCCTGCTTGCCCATCCCTTAAGAGCGTTGTGGCTGTGGACACCTGCGTGATAAATTAATCAATGTCCTAAGGAACAATATTCTTCCCCCATCAGCAGATGGATGGGGAACACATAAATGGCTCTACATAACAAGCAGGCTCTCCCAGTGAAATTCAAGGAGTAATCTGCAATCTCTGAAAGGGTTTAAACAATTTAAACAATCTTCTCTTTCCTGAATTTCTGCCAGACCTGGAGGGTGATTGTAGGGAAAAGAACAAAAAAACAAAGCCAACACCAAACCAAAAAACAAACAACTCCTTCCATTGCCCCCTACCCCACCCCTGGAAAAAAAGGATCATTATACTTCTTGTTTAAAATATGACAGTCTTTACCCCTTCTTGTGTCTTCAGTAAACACCATAAATGGATGTGGGAAAATTATTGATAGTATTTTGTTTTCTAGATGAACTACAGCCTCTTAAATTCATGTTTAGCTCCCCAACAGATCCTTAAGATGGTGTTATTTGGTTTAAAACTGCTATTTTTAAGCCTTGACGTCTGTATGGGTATGTAATGACGGGAAGCACTAAAGACTACTCCAAAAGTCTAAGAAAAATCCTAACGTCCTTAAAGAAACCATTCTGCAACTGTTTAATCCATTGTTTGAATATTTCATATAATTGATAATATGTTAAAAATTACTGAAAATTGTCCAATACAGTGCAACATTCCAACAAAGGACCTGTTTTCTAGAAATAGAGCACTGAAATTTTCTGTATTTGAACTTCCATTGAGAGTCTAGATTTTGGTAAAAGTAGATGAAATTTTATTTTTTAAAAAACTGTAGTGTTTCTTCACCAAATTTTATTGATTTACCTTTATATTGCAAAGAGTCTAGTCTAGTCGTCTTCACATGATTATATTTCTCGTTTCCTACCTTCTAACATGTAAGAAAGTCACCTTCAAAGACTGCTGTCTTGTTTACCAATCAAGGTTCATTTGAATAAACCTTTTTTTAATTCTGTTGTGCTCTATGTCATTGTCTTGCTGTTGTTATCCCTTATAGTGGATCCTCAAAGATTGTAAATCACTATCCCTATCCAGGTTAGTCATGTCTCAAGAAGCTTGGCAAAGCAGAAACAAGTTTAACTGAGTAGATTAACGTATTAAAAGCTAAACTAAATGACATAAAATGGATAACTGGAATGCAATCACTGAAGGGAAGCAGTGGGGGTGTCTAGGATGTTAAAGGGGTAAGTGTAGAAAGGAACTCGGATGCCAAGAATATGACTCCTTTTCTTTATTAAAATGTGGTGTTCTTGCTGTTTATAAGTATTTGTGGAGAGATGAAAGGAGTATTTTTTCAAATATTTTATCTTTTCTTCAGCTGCAGTAATCTTTCTGACCTCTGTAGTGACAGAGCTCTGGAGCTGTCAGGCTCATTCTGAGCAAGGAGGCCGTTCAAAACATTGAGTCACAGCCTGTGTCAAATATTGAGCACCAGCAAAAAGCCATTTATGAATCAGTTCAGCCTCAATAATTATGCAGGCATTATTTGGCATATAATTATGAATAACAAACATATCCAAGAAAATTTCAATTTATTTACAGATTTCACCATTTACAAACAGACTACAAAAGCAACACTTCCCATATAGTATTTTTTCATTTTGAACTACACAACATGCTCAATTTACACTCGGCATCAATTTACAATTACCAACATGGTCTGTCTAAAACAAAACTTTAAGTAGTTAATCCTCAAATACACTTTTCTTTTATTTTCTCTACTTCCTTACAAGCATTGTTTATGCATAACATGGCAAAATTTTTTAAAGAACATTCTGTTATGTAGTAATTTAAGACTGGAACTGAGGAAGGAATGGCTGCTGTATTCCATGGGTTTGAGTGAAGAAATTTACCATTTTCATGCATAAGGAAAATTATTCACTTAAGATGACATTGAAATCACAGTGAGGATTTTTTTTTCCTAGACGAGGTAATTTTCCATTTCAGTCTTCTTTTCACAAACAGCCGTATATATTCAAAGTGCTTCATCAGTGATTCATTAGTGTACTGGACCTCCGCAGAAAAGAATAGGAGTAAGATCAATGTTGTAGTAACATTTTTTTAGACACGGTGCTAAATTCTTGCCCGCTACAGCATGCCATATTGCTCAAAAGAATATTGTATTTTAAAACAAATAATTTTTTCAAGAATGTTTGCTTACTATGAACAAAAATACCTTGACAATTGGTCCCATGTGAATCTCATGAGGTTTAACTAGACCAAGAGCAATATGCTGCAACCTACTTTAGGGTAACTTCTGACTGAGGGATGAATAGATTGAGAAAAGCAGTACCAAGAAGGACTTGGAGGTGATGGTCGATACTGGACATGACTTGGCCATGTGTCCTTGCAGCTCAGAAAGCCAGTTGTATCCTGGGCTGCATCCAAAGCAGCGTGAGCAGCAGGGCAAGGGAGAGGATTGTGCCTCTCTGCTCTGCTCTGGTGAGACCCACGAGGAGCACTGCATCCAGATCTGGGGTCCCTGATCTGGATGCAGTGGACCTGTTGGAGTGAGTCTGGGGGGGCCACCAAATTGATTACAGGAATGAAGCATCTTTCCTGTGAGGAAAGGATGAGAGAAATGGGATTGTTCAGCCTGAAAAATTCAGGATGACCTAATTGCAACCTTTCTGTACCTGAAGGGAGCCTGCAAGACAGATGGAGAAAGATTTGTTACAAGAGCCTGTACTGACAGGACAAACCTACCGAAAGAAGTTTAGATTAGCTATTAGGAAGAAATTCTTTACTGGGAGGGCCATGAGACACTGCAACAGGTTGCCCAGAGAAGCTGTGGATGCCGCATCCCTGGAAGTGCTCAAGGCCAGGCTAGATGATGCTCTGAGCAACCTGATCTGGTGGAAGTTGTCCCTGTCCATGGCAGGAGGACTACAACTAGATGATCTATAAGGTCCCTTCCAATCCAGGCCATTCCGTGATTCTATGATTACAGTTCTATCCTACTTATTGGTGCGCTGGAGATTGGTCAGCATCTGGAAATATACCTCTCCATGAGATTAGCAAGCCTCCAGACCTCGAGGCTTTCATGGGCTATACCGATCCCCTCCTAACATAAGAGGGCAGTTGTTTAGCAACTTAAAATTTTCTACACCATCATTTTTATGCTTACTGACTCCATTTGTTGAGAATGTAAAGAAAAAAAAATACATAGAAGAGAAATTATAAAGACCCAAAGACATTATGAACAGAATAGCCTTTTTCAGATTTGGAACTGAAACTTTCCATCAAAAGAGAAATACATTGAACCTTTTAGTTACTTTCTCTTTAGTCATTAATACAGACTTCATAATTTGTGTGTCTAGAGCAGTGAACAGATGGCACTTGAGTCTAGTCTAAGCTGGTTTAACTAATTTCTGCCAATCAGGAGGGCCCATTTCCTTCAGTTATGATAAGCAGTAATGATAAGAAGGTAACCTTCTAATTGACTGTGACATACAGACATGCTAATACTTTTATCTCTTTCTGCTCAGAGATTTTTCTCAAGACATATTTCTCCTAGGTTTTATTCAGCACTGGAAGAACAACAAATGCACTCAGTTATTTGTCTTATTAACTATTTACTGTGTAACTAAAAAATAACTCTCTTTTCTTTTGAAATGAAGACTTTTTGCATCTACAGTTACCTTTACAGTTTCAGTGCACAAACTCTGGGAGAGAAGTGGGTGTGTGAGTGAACAGTCTTCCATTGCCTAGTGGTTATGGCATCCATGTAAACATGGAGGTCTCCTGGGGTAAACTTCTGCTCCCACTACCATTTATGGTTTTTGTGGATGGTTGTTTATCCTCAGCGGCTATGTCACTTAAAATACACAAGAGAATCTGAAGGCAGGGATCAGGGGGAAGGTCTTCCTCTTCCCATACCAAAACACTCCAGTTTAAAGGATAACACTCACTAGTTGACTTTCTGGCCTGCTAAATTCTGAATGTTTGTCTGCAGAGTTATAAATAAAATAAGACAGGTGGGGAACAACCTTCCAAACACAATTGCTATTATTTGGTGCTCCAGATATGTTTATGTCACAGGAAAAAATACTGACCTCTTTGGTTTTATCAGAAGTGTAATGTTGGGAGGACAACCAGAGCTTCAAATCTGGGTCATCAATTGAACTTCGGCTTGCAGGACCAAGTAAAGGCTGAGTAGAGGATTTTTCAAAACTGGATTTTGGACACAAACAGTCAAGCCCCTTCTTACATCTTGCTCTTACTAGGCATAGTAATAGAAATAGAATTGAATCATGAAGGAGCACATCCTTAATTTGAAAAATTTTGTTATTGACCATCTTCTCAGCTGTAAAATGGCCAATGCTTTAGAGACCACGTGGTTTTTACAAAGTTTTAAAGGCAAATTAAACACTGGCTATGAATGTGATCTGTTGATAATCCCAAATTTTTTAATTAAGACTGCAAGGAAGGAAATCTCAATTGATTGTGTTCCTTGCAAATACATATTTTGCTTGTGTATGTTGCTAAATTCACTATGTTTGTCAGCTTTTGATTGCCTTTTACACTGTTCTGATTTGCTAATGAACCTCACTTCCTAATCCTACCATTTTTTTATCCATTTTCTAAAACTGCATCTGCAAGCTTGTGTATATTGTTTGATGCTTTTTCCTACCGTGCTACCTGTACTGAGCTATTTTTTTTTAATAAATTAAAAATAAAAGGCTATTTTGAGCTAGAGCTTTAGTTATCAATAATGGAAGACCTACAGAACAAAGTTTTAGGCCTGTTTTGGGCATTCTTCCTTTCCAGAATGGATATATGCATCTTATCTGTATGATTGCATTCATGCAGTGATGGATTTTATTACGTCCTCCTGTGGAATTGAGCCATTATGTGCATCCTGATCTTAAAAGATGCTCAATAACCGGGGCTCTCGAGGGAGCTAACAGGAAATGCTCAGCATCTCTCAGAATCAGTCCCTGCAAAGTAAATTGTCTTATTGCAAGAACTTAATGTCACTATGGGAATTATTCTAGCTCTTTTCTTTATTTCCTTAACTAGAAAATTTTGCTATTTTGTAATCATTTAAGGCTTTTTCTGTATAAAAATGAGTCACCATACTAAATATGCTTTGGTGGGTTTAGGTTGTTTCATTTTTCCAAATGCTCTATTCTGATGTTTGAGATTTTTGCTTGTTTATCATTATTCACATAATCTTGAAAACAGTGCTGTCTTGAGTTTCATTGCACATTTCTTATGCAGCTTTAGCTGTGTTGATCCTAATGTTATTCTAGTCTGGCTCATTTTCCGAGAAACTTAGTATCACTTTAGTAAAGGAAGAGTGTCTATAATGCATGCTCTCACAAGAAAGAAGAATTACTAACTGATTTGACAAAATAAATGCATACTCCTGTTGTCCAATTCCATACTTCTTTATAATATTAGGGAAAATTAATATTTTATAAAACCTGTTACAGCGAATCACTTGCTCTCTCTCAGTTTGTAAAAATAGGCATGCATTTCAGGAAATCAGGTCTTCGCTACACAGTTTAGGAATTCATTTATACGCATTTTATATATGTGTGTATGTTTGTGTCCCTGTGTACAAATACGTATTTGTATATAGAGAGATATTCATAGATAGATGGATAGATAGATAGATACCTGCATTGCAAAGCATGCAAACACAGTTCACTGGGTATTGCTACACTGATACAGAGTACACATACTATATAGATACTGCACTGCTTCCAAATAATATTTGTCATGTTCCAGATGCTTGAAATGACAGTCTTTGTGTATAATATGTCTCCAGCACAATTTAGACTACCATACGCTCATTTGCCCTCAAGTGGGCCTATTTAAAGTATAATTGACTGCCCTGGCAATTATTGTGAATAGCAGCTGTCTACTGGTAAAAAAAGAGGCATATATATAATGACAGAGAAAGGATCAAATACAAGCAATAGAAAAAGAACATAAAGAAAATATCTATATAAGGTATTTTAAACCAGATTTTATAGTGGAAAGCCACAAGGCCTATTAGCCATTTCCAATTAAGGACTATCAAAAAATAAAAGAAAGTACTCAACTATTTATGAAAGGCAGCTGGGTCTAACCTAAACATAAAACTGGAAAAAGTTTATTTGTTCGAAAATTGTTACAGCTACCCCACTTCATTTATTTTCATTAACTGTGTTAGGTTTTGATGAAACCTTTGTTGTATCATGTACCTTCTGTTTCAGACAAAAACACCTTGCTTTGTTTTTCTCCTAAATAGCTACATAATTAGATGGATTATTTCATGTGTCTGTGCGTGTGTTTGCTGAAGAGAACAAGCCAGATAAATTAGCACTTAGCAGAACACACAATAGCACATAATATGCCCTTGTGTTTCATATAAAGCTTTATTTGTCATTCACGGGTGGTTGGCAAAACTGACTTTGCTTTTGAAAATGACAGGTGGTACTCTGGTGCTTTCTGTATGAAAAAGAGAAACAACCTTCACCAAAACAGTGTCTCTCAATAGCTCCTGTGATTTAGTATTCAACCCTGGGCTTGTGTTTCCTCTAAACTTTTGTTTCATTTGCATCTCTTAGGTCTGACATCATCAAGCCAGTTTAATAGTTGAGATTCTATGCCACAAGTTACATTGAGTCCCAAAAAGACCTTCTTCCTCGAGGCCTGATTATAAGACAGGTGAAGTTCAGTATATTTCAATAAGCTCCGCATTCCATGTCAGGAATCAATAGCCCTCCTCCTTTCTTTAGGGGTTATTAAATTGCAGCTGTAACATTAGCCTTCTTTATCTAATTGATTGTCTTTTCACAGGGCTGAGAAAATCAATAGCAGTCAATGGGACTGCCCTGTTTTTCCTTAATAGATGTTTTCTCCTAATTGGCTGCCTGGGTGGCTTCAGTGAGCTCAGTATGTTTTCAGAAGTCCACAATATGTTGCAGTTCTTGTAAACTATTTTACCATGTGCAACGGTTATTGATTTTATAATGAAATCTAGAAAATTCAATAGCAATCAGGAATATAGATCAGGATTCCTAGGTACGTTAAAGCAAAGGGCAAACTCAGTTTGCTACCACTTCAAGCTGTGATCCAATTAAATATGTCATTAAAGTACTATGGTAGCTAAATATTTTCTAAAAAGACAGTTGGTCATCTCTTCAAAATTTCATATAGAAGAAAAAGCATCAAAAGGTTTTAAACTTTTTGACCATGATGTCCAAATTACAGATAGGTTTAAACAGCAGATAAAGTAAGACTGTTGAACATTTTCAACACTGTGCTGGTCATTGAGTTTTGTCCCTCTTGACCTCTTGAAATATTCAAATAAGATGCCTGCTAGAAAATCAAGGTAGAGAGAGAAGGGATGAGGTAGGTGTGGAGAAACACTCAGTGCTACCCAAATTATGCATTTGACCTTTGTTGAAGAGGTCAGCATGTCAAATGCCTGATTCTCAGAGTCCACTCAACACTTCTTCAACTCACTTCTTCCTACAGACAAACTTTAGAAGTGGCTAAATTTCACGAGCACTTATTTAATGTCATTTCTCTGTATTGCATTTTTGGTCAAATTTTGTTCTATACCTTAGTGGGATATCTTTACCTTGCATGGCTGTCAGGCAGAACAGCAGCATCAGCAGCACATCAATCACAGTCTGCAGAGATCAGCAGTCAGTGGTGTAAATAGCAGGTACTAAAATGCAGCCTACATAACATAAATTTGTTACTGACTTAGACTTGTGCTGCATTAGGGCACTACATTTGCAATAAAGCTCTCCAGTTGTGTACCATGATAGAATGACAGCAGCTCAGATTTCTCTGATAATGACAAGACCCCAAAATTTCTCCATTGAGGAGAAGCAATTCTGTCATTTAAAGGATAGGAAATGTTTCACATATCTTTCTTTCTTAATCAGCAAAGAGAACAAAAAGAAAATAAAGGAGAAAGAATATATGTCACTTAAATGACATATAGAGTAGTGTGTTCTCTGATTTTCTTCCTTTTATGTAATTTTCTTTGTTTTATGTCATTGTTGCTGTTCTGAGTAAACAAACCGGATCTTTTCCTTGTTTTGCATCTTCAGCAAAGGGCTCTTCAATGAACTGGGTCATTCTGACACGGCAAGTTTTTGGTTGTATAAAGAGACAGCTGCTTATATAGAAAGGTATAGTATAATGAAGCAAGTTTGTATCTGTACAAAAAAGGGTGGTCAAATACTGTACCTTTGAAAGGAAGTAAATTTAAAAAAGATATGAACTGTAAACAAATCACTAGCCTATTCTAAAATCACAGAAAAGGTGTTCTTCTTAGTATATATTTATCACAAACATTATGGAAGTCTGCAATTAGAAGTATTGAATTCCCTATAAATTTTCCTGTTTTGTATGAAAGTGTCAACATTGTTAAAATGAATGAAAATTTGTGTCTGTTCTGTAATTTGTATTTGGCCATAATGCAGAACTACAGGCATGATTTAAGACATTGCATAATTCTTGAGAAAAGCCAAATCAAATGTATATCCATATTAAATCTGGCAACTGCATAGCCTGTACAATAAGAATAACTTAAGAAAAATCCTGAATCTGCAAAATAATATCCCTTGGACATGCTTTAGCCAGAAGGCAAATGTTTGTAAGCATGCAATAAAATATCTTTTATTCTACCCCAGATTTCTTCTATTCTGCACACAGACTAACTTAGTAAATGTCAGCTCATCTGTCTATATAAAAAGTTTTCTTACACTTGCCACTGTGTTCTCTGTGCTGCTAGTTCCTTCTTACCAATCCAGCGCACAAACTCTGTGTATATCTTTTGTGGTTGTTGGGAAACCATGTCAGATTTTCATGTGATCTATCCCTGGGACCTTCCTGAATCTTTTGGGCACACAGAACATGTCCATTTGGCCAGCTGCAGGAAGTGAAAAATGGCTTAGTGGAGGCATTTTTCCTTTGCATTCCTGTTTTATTTGGGCTACATGTAAGTAAGAAATCAGGAACCTGATCTGAATAGATGTTGGAGAGAAGTTAAGTCTCTTCAGCATGTTGTAATAACAAGTCCTGATGTTCTGGCCAACGGCACACAGAAGCATAAACTTGTCTAATTGCTTTGTGGTGCTTTGGCCTTTGGGTCCAGTAAGGCAGAAGAACATGGCAATTCTTAACATAAATCTCTGTTATTCTTGGTGGAAATTTAATTCTAAAACCAAAGTGAGGGGGTTTTTGTGGCCTTTGTTAGAACATAGAAATTTGTAAGAGCAGCAAGAGAATACTAAGCAATAAGCTCAGAATAAGGTATGGGCAATATTTTTTCCTTTTCGAAACTCAGTCCAATTCCTGGGGTAGAGTGGGGGAAAATCTTCTATTCATTGCAAACTAAATTATGCCTGTAGTTAATGTGGTCAAAGCAAGCACAACAAACATGAATCAGATTTTTTCTCTGTCCAGCTCATCATGTAACTGACTGAATGTAGGCCAGAACTCATCTAGATTGTTCCTAGCAGCACTTCCATCCAGTCTGAAATACGCAGAGAAATGGTGCTTGCTTCACTCACTTCTTGCTGTATTTAATTATGGATTATTATGTTTTCAATCTCATTAGTTACTTGAAGGATCAGAGAAATAGAAAGGAGAAATATGCAGACAGATAATAACAAGCTGGTTTTTATTGTACCAGTAGAGGGACACAACCAAACACGTAAGCAGATACCAAAAAAGTATGGATTTTTTCACAGTATCAGAAAACATTTTTTCCCTTTTTTAAAAATAAGAATAAAATAAAAATAAATCTCTCTTGCATATGGGGTAAATGTTGCAGGCAGAAGTCATATACATTTCATTACCCAAAATTTTCAGGAATTTTTTCTGCAATCTTACAATCAGGATATAATTTTCCCTTCAGTAAGGCCTACTGGAATTTCATCAGAAGTATCCATTCAGTAGCAGTAGTATTATGAGGAGAATGGCTCTGCCACTAGCATTCCTGAAATTTCTCAGTATGGAATCACGCAGTAGAATAATGGAATAGTGTTAAATGGAATGGACCCCATAGATCATCTAGTTGCAATCCCTCTGCCATGGACAGGGACACCTCCTACTAGACCAGGTTGCTCAGAGCACCATCCAGCCTTAAACATCCTCCTTAAACCCTTCCAGGAATGGGGCTTCTCTGGGCAACCTGTTCCAGTGCCTCAGCACCCTCACAGCAAAGAATTATCTTCCTAATATCTAATATAAACCTACTCTCTTTCAGTAGGTTTGTCCTGTCACTACATGCTCTTGTTAACAAGTCCCACTCTATCTTTCTTACAGGCTCCCTTTCAGGTGCAGGAAGGCTGCAATTAGGTTGTCCTGAAGCCTTCACTTCTTCAGGCTGAATGATCCCAATTCTCTCAGCCTTTTCTCATGGTATGGGTGCTCCATCCCTCTGATCATCTTGGTGGCCTGCTTTAGACATGTTGCAACAGGTGCATGCCCTTTTTGGGCTGGGCCCCCAGATCTGGATGCAGCCCTGTGGGTGGGTCCCACCAGAGCAGAGGGGCAGAATCCCCTCCCTCCCCCACTGGCCACAGTGCTCTGGATGCAGCCCAGGACACGTTTGGCTCTCTGAGCTGTGAGTGCCATGGCTGGGTCATGTCCAGCCTCTCACCCACCAGCACCCCCGAGTCCTTCTGGGCAGGGCTGCTCTCGGTCTGTTCATGCCCAGCCTGTGCTGGTACTGGGCATGATACTGGGGGTTGTCCCTACCCGGGAGCAGCACCAGCACTTGCTCTTGTTAAACCTCATGAGATTCCTGTGGGCCCAGTTCTCAAGCTTGTCCAGGTCCCTCTGGGTGATATCTCATCCTTTAGGTTTGAAACACAAATATGGGAGTTAGCTATGTAAAAGAATACAAATTTTCATATAGAAATGTGAGTTTCCTAGAACATTAGATGTAGCCATTCAGTATTTTAGTCCTGTGACTACTATGCTTGACTGGAATCTTATTCTGCCTGCAAAATGAACAAACACGTAGAAGAAGAGTCTTAAAATTAGCATACTAATAATATTAATGTTTATAAAAATATAACCTGGACAGATAAAATACCTTTTTAGTGTAGGTCAATGAAAGAGAAACCTTGGTTAAAGAAAAAAATATTGTCTCATGTAGGGCCTTGCAATACTGAAGGTGGTAACAAGTGTTTCTCCCAGCTTGACTTGCACCTTTCTCCATGCTCTTCTGATAGAAATCCCTATTTCAACAAGAGTATATAATTCTTGATAATGTGCCTTCATATGCACAAATAAACTGCATGATTTTTTTTTGAGTTCTTAAAAGTGTTAATGGAATCTGAGCAAGATTTTACTGAAAAGATTTCTTAACTATTCAGTAAAATTACATTTAAAAAGTGTGATAAAATTGTAAATTACTTTAAAGGGAAAATGTAATATCACAAAATATTTAATTTTTAATTACCTTTTTATATTTACTCTAACCATTTTGCTTAAAAATAATTGCTAAGAATTTGCTGACAATTTCTCTCTGAGATTTTTCCCCATGTAATTGTAAGAAGTAATTAATATTGAATCATATTGTACTCCAGTATTTTTGCACTTTTCAGATAACACTCTGTTCCTCATGTTCCCACTTGCTGTCTCAGAGACATCTCTGCTAAACAACAGACTTTCTCACTCAGATCTGCAATTCCTCTGATATAACATATCTGATATTAATCACAGTCATTATTCTGTTTGATTCTCTTTCTTCTGAGTACATTTATGCAGCAGGCAGATTTTTCTAACATGTAGCTAAGAATACAAATACTGAATAATTTAAACCAGAGACCTCAACATTCAACCACATTTTTCATTTAAATTTTGTGGTATATTTAATTCACAGCAGAATATGATTCATTTAATCTTGGTTGTTGCATTTCTACAGTAGGCTATAGATGAAAATTATAATCAGGTTTCACATTTAATAAAAAGCGATTGTTCCAGCTAGCTATTTTCATCCGGAGGGAATACTGCTTTAAGTGTCTGCCAATTTGCTGTACTTCTGCTACAAAATCATAGTGATCCTTAAGGAAGTGCACACTGCATTAGGGCCAAATCTATTAAAGGATTTAAAGGAAGCAAGACTAGGACAGAAGTTAGACACTAAAGCTGTAAACTATGGCTCTGAGTTGCTAGCTGTCTCTGGAGGTCTCTGAATCTCATAAACTGCTCTGTGACTTTGAAGTTTCCCAGTCATCCAGCTTTCCCTTAGAGAGGCTCAATTCGTGTCCGCCTTTAGAGAGTGAGCCTAACACTCCCTAACATGATTTGCATATTTTTGAAGTGTTGTTGTGTCAGACATTTTGATCTAAAGTACAACCAGAGCAAAAGCTGCTTTTGCAGCTCAGTGGATCAAGTTATTATTTTTAAAAGAAAAAAAAGAAAGAACTACCCACCTCCCCCCACAACACACCCACACACCCACACCCACACACCGTACTAGCTAGACACACAGATTCAATCTCACTCCCTTGCTGTACTTCACATTTCTATTAAAGCGATCAGAATACAAGCTTCCTGGGGAAGCAAGGCAGACATACCCCTTCTGCTTAAGATGTGCCACTGTGCAGAAGGAATTCAAGATTTATTCAGCCAGAAAGAGCTCATAAGAGTGTGATTCTCTAGCCCTATGAATAGGGCACTCATTTGTGAGGTAAGGGACCACAGCCCTGCTCGCAGGACTGCCTCTGTATTTTATCCAATGACTACTTAATGGATGTGCAAGCCCAAGAGAGCAGGTAAGAAAGCAGATCTTCCACTCAGCAGATGAAGGCTGGCTTTTATGTTCTCTATGTAAGGATAATGAAGTGGTTTTTTTACCCCTTACATCCCCATGTGGAACGCTCACAGTCAGAACACAATATGGACAATAATAATTGTACGCAATAACACACTTTTAAGTCTGCACAGGTTCAGACTCAAGTGTGAATCACATTATAAATAATAGAATCTAATAAAGCAAGACAGAGCAAAAGAAAACAGAGCTTCTGTCCTGCAGCAAGATCCTGCAAGCTTTTGTCTTAATAATGGTATAAAGTGCCTATACACACTACCAAGATACTTCCCCTGGAAACAGGACCTCTCTAGGGTGATTTTATGAAGCAGAACCTGAAAACTTGTGGTATTTCATGTGAAATTTGATTTATTCGTTCTTTAATATAGCATAAAAAAAGCCCAGTCCTTTGTAAGCTAAGAAAAAATTATATTCTGTAAAGTTGATAGTAGAGGAGGCAAAAATTACTAGCACACTGCTAGGTTGGAAGAAAATACTAAAGGATGCAAAAAAAAATTACTTAAAGTTTGTTTGATGGGACATTCAGAGCAGGATCATTTCATGATTCTGTATTGCCTTGTACAGCTATCCAATCTGATTCAGAGTGACTCCTTCTCTGATTTCCCCGGATACTGTGTTGAATGCCTGCCTACTGCTCTGAAGTGGAATAGCAGAGAATGAAAGATAGGCCTACTGCTTTGAAGTGGAATAGCAGAGAATGAAAGCTAGCCATATGTGCCAAGCAAATTAGACTAGTCCATCACTGAGGTATTCTTGTCTCTTTTTGTTCTTTCTTTCCTTCTCAGTCTCTCTATGTCTTTTAGAAGATGCATTTATTTGAACATAAATGTTCACTAACTAACAGAATTCATCTAACAAGATAGTTGCTGAACTCCAGCGGAAGAAGACAGTGCCTGAATATTTCCAGTTTACTACCAGAGTCAAAAAATAAGTTCCAGCAAGGGCTATCAAAGGGTGTGTTGTCCATGGAACTAGCAGTCCTCTCTCTTGAAGGAGAGAGTTACCCTTACCCCAGGCTTTCCTGTGCCTCAAAACTGCACTCTTCACACTTTCTCTGAACTATCCCACACAGTTCAGAAAGGTGGATGTGCAAAATGTCTGTATTCCACCTACATTTCTGTCAGCAGGTGACTTCTCTCATGGTCTGCTGTATGTGGGTTAAAAAGGGTATCTCAGTGCCTCAACCTTCTTGTGGTGTGGCATCCTTGTTAATCTTCTTGTTTGCATGTTCTTATTAATTCACCGTGTGTCCTGACTCTGCAAAGACACTGCTAAGTGACTTGATTCAGTGTTTCCTGAATTGTAGGTGCATATAAAATCAAATGGTGCTGTCTAGTTCTCTCATTTGAGCCACTGAAAATGAAAGCCACAAAAACTTCCTGCATTAAATTCTTGCTTAAACAGGAATTAGTACAGTTACTTAAATGGGCAGGTGAGGTTCCATATTCTGAAAAAAGATGTGCAGAATAAATACCTGCCCCCAAAAAATCTCAGTAAGTGATTGACTTTGTCAGCGCAGGGAATTAAATCAAGCTGGGAAGATACGGCCACTTCTTGGAAATTCTCAAGAAAATTTCATCTAGAGATAAAGGAATATTTATATATGTTGAAAGGAATGACATGATAAAATACCAGTCATAAAATATCAACACATGTGAAATGATGATTGCTTTGAAGAAAAAAGTAGCCTGATCACAAACAAGGATGGTTGACAGCTGGACTTGATGATCTTAGGGATCTTTTCCATACGTAACAATTCTGTGATTATATGAAGGATGAAACTTAACTGTTTGTGAGAAAATTTGACTTGCCTGCTTTTCTGGTCAGAGTGGCAAAATAGAAGCCATGAGATTTTAGTGTCAGTCTTTTGCATGGTCTCTTTACAACTATTTATAGCAACACTAAATCTATAGACCAAAACCAGCCCATTAAAAGCTTATTTATTCACTGACCTAAAACTGAAATAATTCCTTTTGCCTACACATTGGTTTCCCATAATACTACTTGATGCACACCTGTGGTATGTTAGCTTCTGCCATTTCAAAGTGTGAAAAGCAATATGTATTTCAGACACTTGATTTATAGCATAGCCAAAGTTTCAGTGAGATGCACTTTCATTGTTCATGGCTGCTCTGCCTGCAAGCACCTGGCAGAACATAGCCTGTGGGAAGGAGGGAGGATCTGGTATGCGGAGCCTGAACATGGCTATTAGTATAACAATAGAAACTGCAGAAAATTGTTCCTAGCGAGTTTGTTTCAATAGCACTGGGAGTTGTGTGTGCGTGTGCATGTGTCTTTATCTCTGAAGGAACAGTTGGATGCATTTGAAGAGCAGTTTTAAAAGCTGTGATGAAGAAAAGAACTTTCAAATAGGAAAAACTGTTGAAGAAAATCTGCCGAAGAAAATCTCTCTCTAAAATTCTTATGACCTAAAACTAGGCTTGATAGTTAGGACTGTCAGAAGAAAAGCCTGCATGCACGTTGTAAGCAAGCATCCTAAAGAAGTCACCTAATGTTTCAAAATCCTGTCCGGGCACATGTCTGAGAGCATGGAGGGCAGTTGCAAGCTCTCCTCTGGGTCATTTCTTCCAAGAGCCTGACAGAGTGTGAACCCTGGTTTGCCATTAGCAGATATGCTAATACATTTTTCACTGTCTGAGGAAAACTTGAGGTATTTCTCACTCCCCCTTTCTCAACTCCTTCTGACTCCTATGAACAGCTAAGCCCTTGCTTAGGGGATGATTGGGGATGGCCAGCAGAAAATGCAACTGTACTCATCTCTGAGCCACAGGGGATGGAAGAGCAGTGCAGTAAGTTAGGCTCAACTGTTCAAAGGAGCTCTCCTGCTCCAACGCTGCAGACCTTCAGACCTATGAAAGCAGGGTGGTCCCCGCACACTGCACGCTCTGAAAAGAAAAGCTCTGATAACCAGCTTAGCAAAACAGAGAATAACATTTCTGGAAGTCTTACAACACAAATCACACAGCTCTCATGGAGAGTTCTTTCTTTGTTGTTTAGGGAGGTACCATAAAGCAGGATATAACCTAGCTCCATTCCTGCTCAGATTTAATATTCTAGAAAACTGAAGAGTTATTTGTTATATTAGGCAGTTTTCATTCATCATGAAGCACAAGATGTAAGCAGAGCTCCATTAATATTAATGTACATGTACTTAGAAATGAAAAACGTATACGGAATGATTACCAACATCATTAGGCAACCAGCAATTTCCTTATTGAGAAAGAATGGTAATGAGGCTCTTACAGATCGCAAACACCACCAGAAATACTTATGGTGTGTATCCTTCATGTTCACAGGAGAGTTGGCAGGCTACCTGAGCCTACAGTTCTGCATGCTTCCTGCAATAAGGTCAGTTGCAACAATGCAATGTATTGCTTATGTGGCTGCCAAGTTTCAACTGAAATATTGTGAAAAATTTCACTGCCTAGGTCGGACGTTATTTTCTGGTTAAGGAGGGTTCACATCAGTCTCTTAAGAACAACCTCCTGATTTTTCAGTGTCCAGTGATCTGTTCCTGGAAATTGATTTACCACAGATATGAACTGCTTACTCTAGGTTGACCTCTTCCAAAATTGTCAAGACTCAGCTTCATTTACAGACATTGGCTAAAAGTGCATTTTATTAAACTGGGTTCCATTTTATTTGTGTGAAAATAGGCCTTACCAAATCAATAAGACAGGAAGCCTTCATTTTATTGCTTTAGACTAGAGACTTAAAGGTCAAATAATATAAACAGAGTTAGGCACATAGCAAAGACAGCAGTAAATTCTAGAAACCTCAATACCGATAATCTTGGTGGCCTTTCATGGGAGAAAAAAAATCAAAGGCATCTTTGTATCTCCTCTTCACAAAAAATAAAAATGTTCCACAATGCAATATGAATTCGGATATAAAACATTTACAGAGCCACTGTACTTTTACAAACATATGAATTAAAGGAAAGATTTCAATTACTATGTTAAGAGGCAGATTGTAAATTTTGTGATTCCTTGAATAAACTGTGTGTGTGAGTAGAATTAAAGTAGAAGCTGTAAGTGTATAAGATATCTTTGTGAAGTAGCTGTAGCCTTAAGAACTCAGTGCATCAAAGGATTTTCTAATACATGGTTTGAATCTTTTTTTATATATACTTGCAATAGACCTGTTAAATATCTATAGTGTTGTACATGTGCTCAACAACATAATTATTTCAAATTACATGAGTTTCCATGTAACAAAACTACATTTTACTAACTACACCGTATTTGGTAAATTAAGGTTATTTCTAAATGGTAACTTTTTGCAACCTCAAGAAACGAAATATGTAATTGAAATCTTTTGATAACAATACTAAAGTAGAAAGAAATATACCAGACTAACTATGCAGAATCACTAAGAGTCACACAAAATAAACTGGACAGAAAATTATATTTATTATCCAGTGTTCCTGTTTGTTTAGTGAAGAACACTTTGGGAAAGTAAACAAGTAGGTTTATGAGAAAAAACTAATTATACTTTGTAATGTAATATATATTAAATAATGTATATTATGTATAATATAGATATTTTATATTCCTATATATATAATATATAATAT